>JZKD02S1665470.1:85993-104406 GCA_000966675.3 Picea glauca | reverse complement strand
TAGGGGGGAGTGTTGAAATAATGTAACTGCAAAGTGTATTCTTATTATTATTTGATATATTATTCATTGGATCAATCCCCATTGTGGATTGATCATGTCGGCTATTGTAAAAGGAACCAAATCCCCTTTTGCGGATTGGTCATAATGTAATTGTAATAGGCAAAAAGAGAAGTCGGCCCCAGAATATATCAAAGAGTCCCCGGAATATAATAAAGGTGGTTATAACCACCCAGGAGAAGAAGTCGGCCCTGCCAGTGAAAGGACACTCCCACACGTGCCAGTCTCGTATAAATAAGGAGGCTAGCGCCTCACTTAGACACACACTCACTTGTTCATTGAGAGACAAGTTTCGGAGCTGCAGTTGGAGAAGAGAGAGAGAGAGAGGCACATCTTTGGGAGAGGACATTATGTACTTGTTTGAGTTATCTCTTGGCATTGTATTGGCTATCTATAATAAGGAAGTTTTGCTGGGTTATCTTCCCCTAGAGGGTTTCCCAGGATAAATGATGTGTCTCTTGTGATTGTGTATTTCTCAGTGATCTTGTCTTATGTTGTTGTTATCTATTGAAATGCAAAGAACTATAATAATGGCTTAAACATTAACACTTAGTAACTTTACAGCCCCGACTTCCTTGTCCTTATACTTGTCTAGGAGTTGTTCGTAATCTTCTCTCTTGGACCATTGTATTTGATCAAAGTCTTCCTCCGTTGCAAAGGGCATATTATCAGGAGAAAATTCAGGAAGACTTTCCATGATTTGTTCATGTGCTTTGTCATCTTTGATGGGGTCACTAATTTCTTGCACATGGGTTCTGGTCATTGGCAAATTTGGGAGACGGCCTATTGTTCCATTGTTTAAAGGTACATTGACGTAGGTGAGGTCCATCTCAAGAGTGCCTCCCAGCATTGAAGCAAATTTCCTAGACAATAACATCCCCCACACATCTGGGACATCTACCACCACTATGTCAATGTGGATTACTCTCTCGGGGTATTTTTTAAGGCACACTTCCACATCTTCAATTACCCCATGTGTGGGTATGGCTCTAGACTCAAAGCCACACACATTTATGTAAGATCATGTGACTTTTAGGCCCAATTGTTGGCACCTGCCCCTGAATCCAGCATGCAATTGTTGAGGCTCTTGTTATTCATCAATAAGGTCATGAAGAAAGGTGGGTGTTCATCATACTGGACCCTAAAGCGATCAACTTGTAACATGATAGGGGGGTCCATTGGTCCATCTGATCCCTTGGAGAAATTATCAAATCTTTCCTTAACAAATGGTACCTTGATGACTTCTCTTAAGGGGATAGCCACGTGCATCTTGGATAGTGCCCCTTCGAAGTCAAAGTTTAAGTCCACTCTTTCGGTTTTGGAAGGGTTTCTACAAAGGAGAATGCTCAAAGGTGGAGGCTTTGTTTGGGCTATTGCAGGATTGGTAGAGTGAGGTTGGTTTAGCTTCTTTCGTCTAGTATACCCCTGAAATTCTTGTTTCTTCAGCTTCTCTCTTGATTCATGGTCTAGGTTGTTTATTACTTCCATCCTAGCCTTCATGGCTGCTTCTTTTATGCCCTCTTGATGTTCCTCAGAGGAGATATTCAAGCAAATCTGGGAGCCCTATATAATATGGCCCACTATGTTCACTTGGTCATGGCCTCCATTGTTGTAGGGACATTCATGTTCCCAGTGTGCTTCACTACATTGCAAACACCAAGGATTTTCATCCACAACGTTTGTAGGAGCTAAAGTATTAGGAACCTCTTGATCATTCTTTGGTCTATAAACTTGGTTCCCCTTTTGGAATTGGCCTTTATATGGGACCCTTGGTGCTTGATGCTGAGCTCTTTCTAGGTTGACAATCCTATTCATCATTTGTTCTTGGTTTTTCATCATGCCATCCATAGTCATCTGCAATTTTGCTAAGCTGGCACAAATGTCCGAGGAAGGCTCAACGTTGTGGATTATCTTGGGTTTAGTGTCCATTCTGACCCTTGGGGCTAAGAAAAGCTCGATTTTGGATGAAAGGAGGTTGTCCTCAATCTTCGTGGCTATTTCTTGAGCTTCTTGGATTGTTTGGGGGTTTTTATCCCCGAGGAGATACCCCAGTTGACCAGTAAAAGCTTTGGTGTAAATGTAAAGAAGGAAATTATTAGTTGGCTGATGACTCACAGGGATCTTCTGCAACAGGGTTTCAAACCTAGTGTGGAATTCTCTAATGGTCTCATTCTATTGTTTCCAAAGGTTATTCAGCCTGGTCAGCAGCATGTTGGGGTCTTCCTTGATACTCCATCGTTTGAGAAAAGCCTCTTCTAATTTATCCATGGTATTAATACTGCCATCAGGAAGACTATTGTACCAACGTCTTGAAGCATCAAGGAGGGTAGCAGAGAACAGTTTCATGACCAAGTCTTCAGCATCATCACTAATGGGGTGAAGCTGAAAAAATGCCCAAACGTTGCTCATATGCTCCTCGGCATTGATTGCATCATTACCGGTGAACTTAGGCAGCCACTTCTCATACTTGGGGGGCATTTGCCTAGGGTAGCCTGGTATAGCTATCATGTCTAGTGGTTTGAAAAGATTGGATGACCATTGTCTTTGGTTATTGGCTTGGGTTGAGATGTTGGTCTGAGTTCCTGTGCTAGACATTGTGTTTAAAGGAAGACTTCCTCCGAAGAGTGATTTTACTACAGGAGAGTTTCGGGGAGGCTTTCTTCTAAAGGATTGAGGAGGGTCATTGTACCTCCTTGTGGATTGTGGAGTCACTAGATAATCTTCTTGAAATTATCAAAGAGATCAGGGAATCACCCTTAGTGGAGTCGCCAGGTAAGCTTGTAAGATAAAGAGTCTTGAGGAAAGGCTTACCAAAAAAGTGTCGTCTTTGAGGAGAATTGACTCAGTGTTCCCCGGCAATGGCGCCAAAATGTTATCGCGCAATTTGTATTTTGATAGAAGGGAAAGGCAAATGAAGACAAATTGGCGTAACAGAAGACTATCCTATCACTGTCACCTCAATAGGATGTCCCTTTCTATTTAGGGTGGTAGGCCCAGGGGAGACGTCCCCGGTGACCTGGGGTTTTGAGAAGGCGAAGGATAAAGGCCAAGTAAAAAGGTTCCCTCTCACAAGTCACTACCGATCAGAAAGTCTGGTTAAACAACCAGTAAAGAGATAATAAACCAGAAGTGTACCTTCCCGGAACAAAGCAACGTAAAACTATATTTGCAAGAGCACTTGTTGGTTAGTACTTCATATCACCAGAGACTTTCTCAATAAAAGAAATTGACTAATATGTTGATGAAGTAAACAAAGATGTGTAGCAGCAATAATTACAAGACAATAGTTCACAATTAATCCCTTAGAAAAGTTTCAAAATGAGCAGGAATGATTAATCATCAATGTCATAACACCATCATTCATCAAAAGCAAATAAGGCTATGCATTAGTCAATCTTTTCAATTGCTTTGAGAAGCTTTAAATGCTGCAAAATATGGTTGTAGCTTACTTGGATAATAGCAACAATAAGGTTAGTAGATCAATCTAATCTAGCGTTAGAAGGTGTTAGTAGTTTGTTCAAAGGTTTAGATGTTTGAAGGTTGTGATCAAAACACTCAAGAGAGAGATCTTAGACTAGTGCTTTCATAGGGCAAATGGAGTCAACAAGTGGCTGCAAAAATTGAAGGAGCAAGATGATCTTGGGAGAGCCAAAGACAGGAGGAGTTGATGGATGAAGTGTTGGTAAGCCAAGGCTTCAACCACCAAACCCTAGGGGAAAACGACCACTAAGGTGTAGGTAACCCTAGGCCTTAGTAGATTTTCCTCCTTTAACTCAATGATAAAGTAAAATCGGCTAGGATGAAGTGACAAATGCTAGGGTGTTGCAATGGCAAGGCCCTAGCAATGGCTTCAATAAAATGGCTCCTTGGCACAATCTAGTAGGTGGATAGCAAATTAGAACAAGGGCAATAACATGTGCTTGATCCCTAGGGTTTAGGCTAGCAATTTCATAAGAAATAGCAAAATGCAAAGTAAAAACACCATAACCATTCAAGTAACGGTAGAATTGCAGAATTTTACTCACATTCACCAAGCATAATCTAGCACATTACCTAGTTGTAGACTTCCCACCAAAAAAAATGTCAAAATCACCAAAAATAGCCCTCCTTCAACAAGTTCGCACTAAATTTCAGTCCAACAACCCTAATGAGGGCGCCAATTTCAGACCTCACACAAGATGGGTGTCTTGGGTGACATCATGGGCCTTCCAAGGCCTACGTCATGGTGGAAAGGGAACAACCCCCCTGGGTCTAGGCCTGCCAGGCTGCCTCTGGTGGAACGTCCTCCTCTCTCCGGTGCAATCCTTTGATCTATCTCTGCCCCCTGCTGGGGCCTCAGCATCCATCTGGTGGGATTTCAGCCCCATGGAGGTCCAAACTAATCATCTCCCCATGTGTACATGTCCATCGGGTACCTGCCATCAGGTGTGGACCCATAACATCAACAAATACACCCTCCATGGGCTCATAAGTCACAGGGATCATAGCAATGTCAATCATATCTAATCATCAATTTTATTAAACATGTGCATAAAACCCCCTTTACCCAGACAAGTGCTCAAAGACATTATACTAATCTACAAGCCAAGTTTGGAGGGAAAGCCAAGRCGTCCTATTGGGCTAATGCTCATTGGATGTGGGATGTTCCTGGGAGAAGTCAAACCTAGGCCATGTGAGTGGATGAGGTGGCAAGGGATGTCTRGGCAAGGGGTGCAGTGATAGCAGGGAAATGTATGGCTTGCCTGCGAGTGCCTCTGTAGAAGGTGAGTTGCACCTATCATGGATGCAAATGTTTCCAAGCCCATTCATGCCTTTTGTCTTTATTCTTATTTCTTTTTTCTTTCAAGAAGATGGTTAGGGGACACTGCCCTGGCGTGGTGACCAGTGATGGCAATGTTACCCACACGCGTTTCACAAAAATGAGAAGGTTGGCTCGTGATGAGACACCCTTTCTCTTGGCTATGCCACCAAGAGCCACTACCCTGGCATGGTGACCAGTTGTTGGTAGTGTCATACCGCTACATGCCCATGGACCTAATAGGYTGGCTCGTGATGAGACCCCCTATCCTCTAACCAGGTCTTGTTTTATTATTTTTTATGGGTCCCTCTATTTCTTACTGAGAAGCTTTTTATTGATTTCTCGGGGATCCCTGGGCAAAGCATCTCAAGGTTTTCATTCTTTGGCTTTTGTCTTTTGCCATCTACTTTTACCCCCTGGGCCTTTAGCCCCTTCTTCCCACAAGGTAAGGTACAACCCTTAAATATTTGGCCAAACCAATGCCCGGACCAGTGTAATGGGATGGATGAGCGGGAAAGAGATGAAAAGTGGTAAGTATGGTGGGAGTGAACGATGCCCTTTCATGAATCCCCCCAGGGGCAACTCAAACCCTATGGGTACCAGCTTACTAGGGAATCTTATCATTTCCCCCAGATATGGTCAAGTGGAGAGGTATAAGATCCAAGCACCCGTTAGAAGCAAAAAGAATTGAATGAACATATTCAAAGGTTTTGAGGATCACAATGACACATACCATGATACCCGGACTCATTACCTCATGGAGCAAGATCCATTTCTGCTACAGGACCAGGCCGAGGTGACAGATGTTGCTACTGCTGAGAAGGTGGAGGCGCTGAAGAATGAAAAGATGGGCCCTCCAGGGCCATGCTCAAGTCGATCTGGCCCTCGGTACCCCATGTCTAGGACCTATGGGCCTCAAGACATAATCTCCTTAGTTATCCCTAAACTGTGGGATAACACCCCCTGCTACTACTCCCATCTTGTTAGCCAAGTTCAGGAAGAGGAACAACAAGGCAAAGAGGACGATATGTGATTCAGTGCGGGATCACATCATTCCCCACTTGACTGGGAAAGCTTGGGCATTTGAGATGTGGGCATCTCTATGCAAGCTTTATGAGAGCTCTAACAAGAACCGAAAGATGGTTCTTCATGATCGACTCTAGGGCATCCGCATGCTCCAGGATGAGTCGATCACTTCTTTCCTTAGCCGATACACCCGGATTAGAAATGAGCTTGGAGCCGTTGGAGAGGTGGTGGACCCAGATTCTATGGTGAGGACAGCCTTAAACAGCTTTACCAAACCATGGGGTCCATTCGTTCATGGCATTGTTGCCAGGGAGGTCATGCCCACATGGGAGAGGATGTGGGATGACTTCGTTCAGGAGGAGACTAGACTTGTAGCAGAGGCTTCTAGACAGCAGCAGCAGCAGACAATGCAGGGTGATGAGGATCTTGCTCTTTGGACAAAGGGAAAGAAGAAGATCGGTCGGGGAGGTCGACAGAGTCCCAAGTTTGGGGCCCCACCACAGGGAGGAGAGAGCAGCAGTGGGACGAAAAGAGACATGAGCACAGTGAGATGCTTTGCTTGTAGGGAGATGGGTTACTATGTAGGACAGTGTCCCAAGAAGAAGAAAAAGTTGCAGAATGTTTCAGCAGAGGAGCTTGAGTTCGATGAACAGTTTGAGAGAGAGTGTGCATTCGCAACTACTTTGTATGTTGTTACACCATCCAGCATCAGATGGTGAGACAGATTTGAGGAGGACCTATAGACTCATAGTAGTGATTCAGAGGGAGCTCAGACTCAGTTTTCAT
This sequence comes from Picea glauca, assembly GCA_000966675.3. NCBI lineage: Eukaryota > Viridiplantae > Streptophyta > Pinopsida > Pinales > Pinaceae > Picea > Picea glauca. Next base: position 97,739 of record JZKD02S1665470.1, on the reverse strand, counting down.
GGACACCATCATCAGGGGTGACTGGCCCACCCGGCACAACTTCAGTTTCAGAGTTGTCGAGACAGAGGGTTGGTGCAGGGGCTTCAGAGCATCGGAGATTGATGAGGAGGAGCGACAGGGCACCACGGAGGCTTGAGCCTCACTTGGCTACAGAGACGCGCAGATCAGGTTTAGGATACACTTCAAGTGGAAGCTACTTGGCGAGAGGCCAAGTTGAGGATCTTGGTGAGATGCCGAGATCCAGGTGCTCTTGGTGAGATACCAAGAGGGGGAGACTCTTGGTGAGATGCCAAGAGTAGTGACCGTTGGCGAGATACCAGGAGGTAGAAATCCTTGGTGGGAGACCAAGGTGTAGATCTTTGGTTTGATACCAAGATCTAGGTGATCTAGGATAGGTGGAGAGACACTTCCATCTATAGATCACACAGATTGAGCAGATCTGTGTCAGACTACTTTCATTGATCAGGGTACAGCCATACTCACCGAGTATTTGCCAGTAGGCAACCATATCCGCTGTAGGGACAAGATTGGTGGTGAAGGGCACTTTCCTCAGTAAGAGGGAGTGTTGAGAATTGGGTACCTTGGAAAGTGGTCTCCTTGTGTTTGTGAGCTTCTAAACACATGTGGGAAGTACTTTGTACCTTGTACTATGTACTTTATGTCTAATTTCACTTTGACTTAGGAGATTTAAGTCAAAAGTGAAATTTGGTCATTTTAGCCTAAAATGACAATTAATTCACTTTGCGGGTGAATTAGGAGACATAAAGTGAAACTATGGAAACTTAAGTAAAGTGGGTTTTGAGTTGAGATTTACTTGAGATGATCTCAAACATTGACTTAGGATGAGATGAGATGATCTCATCCACCCATTTATTAGGTTTCTTCAGGCATCCTTAAGGAGGGCGCAAAGGGCAAAGAAGAGGCTAATTGTTCACCTTGAGAGTTTGGTGAGGAGTAGAGAGGTGAGAATTCAGAGGAGAGCTTAGCAAGCTAGGGCGCACATGTTCATGGAGGGCGCAAGGAAGGTTGGAGTCTCAGTTATTTGTGTTGAGTGTATTTGCTAGGAGGAGGGTGCACTTGAGGAAGAGGGCGCAAGTCTACCTGGTAGCATTTTGTGTGGAGCTTTCTTGTTTCTGATTTGTGGGTTGTGGAGAGGGAAAGCAAAGGGCAGTTTGCATGCAAGGGTTCTTCAATCAGCAAAGAGACAGAGCAAGGGCACAAGTATCTTCAGGCACAGTCAAGGAAGGAGGGGCGCACATCCCAAGGAACCATTGCAGAGCTTGTGTTGAGCTTGCAGAGTATCAGGTTCCTTTGTATTTATCTTCCTTGTTGTCTTACATGCTTGAAGCACACTATATATACATTCATCTCAAACTGGTTTTCCCCGGGGGGTTTTATCCAGGGTCATGTTGACCAAAAATACCTATGTTCATTTCATGTATGTTAGAGTTTAGAGCAGCATTATTTCAGCACTAATAGATCTCTAGGTGTGTTATATAGCTTATGGTATGCATGTGCTAACCTTTGGTGACAAAACTACATGCTAGAGCACCCATTTGGCCTATGTAACTGTAACAAATCAGCGAATAAGTTACTGAACAATTTGTTGTCCTAAAACAGCAGCAAACCATTGTTAGACAGTTGAAACTTAGAGCCAACTTGAGGTCAAAGACAGACCTAATTGGCAACTTGATAGGACCTGGAAAATCTTCACATTGCACATAGTACTCAATGTTCGGACTATAATCAATTAATGGCAAATAAAGGGCTTGGAAAAAGGTTGCATTGCAAACGAGGATGCAGCACACCCTCTACAAAGGCACCCATAAATGAAACAATATGAGCCCTTGTACGTCAAGAAACCCCATGCCCAAAAGTCACACCCCCATCCACCTCATACTCTTTTACATGACTTAAAGAGGGTCTGCTTGGGAAACACTCCTTGACTTGGGGAATGATCTACCCAATAGGGCACCATGAAAACCCTCCCATACTTAAATTTGGCAAGTTGTATAAGGTCTTTGAGCATTTGTTTATTTTGAAAAGGGGGAATTTCATGCAAATGTTTGGGTGGTTCTTTTATTAAATATGGCTTACTTGGCATGATACATGTGACTTATGGACTCTTGGAGAGCGTATTTGTTTGTCTTTGCAGGACCTTGCCAGGTGAAAGTTTTTTCATGGAGAAACAAGGTCACTTGGACCTTCACAAGGGCTTGAAGCCCATAGGTTGGATGATGCGCCCCCTCTCATTGCACACTAGGGAAGATGAACGTTGCCTTTGGAGGCACTTGGACAGTATGAGAGGATCACCTCGTAACCCCTTGCACCTCAATGTTGACCTTGGGAGGCCTAGGACGTCATACCCTAGCCCTAGACGTCACCTTTTTGATGGGGTTTGATGGTGATGTGATGTGATTTGATAGAGAGAGATGCATTGCTTGTCACCCTAGCACATGACGAGGTGACACATGGCCTTTGGAGGCCCAACGACTTGCACCTAGAGGCTCAACGTCTCTCTTGGAGGGCATGACGTCACCCCTTAAGGGATTTTAATTTAATGTTATTTCATTTTTGTAAAATATAAAAGACAAATTAGAGGATCGCCCCTCTTTCATTTTGTTGTTGAAAAATTAAAGTGGACAAATTAGGGTTAGATGACCTCATATAAATAAAGGTCATCTCACTCTCCTTTTATCATCATTGTTTTGAGAATTACACTCTCTTGGTTGAAATTTCCGCCCTACTTGGGAAATTCCCTCTATCTCTCTTTGGTGCAATTGTGGATGGTTTTACTTGTCTATTGGTGGAAAAGGCTAGGCACTATCTCTTGGATGATTGTTTCTTGGTAATTTGGTGGAATATTCTTGATAAAGAAGGGTTTTCCATGCTATCTCTTGGAATTGGTAAGAAATTTTTGCATAATTGTGTTGTTTCTTCTTATTTCAAGGTTAATTTGTCTAAATCCTTGGAGTAGTATAAGGGCATACACCCTCCATCAAGATCTATCTTGTTGTCATTGAAAAAAACTATTTTGCAAAGGTTGCTACAAGGAGTAAAAGGGATTACACCCTTGTAGATTCACCTTGCTAAGGTTTCTTTTCTCTAGGGAGTAAAAAGGCTTACACCCCTAGAGAAGTAATAAACCCTAGCTTATATACAAGAGACTCCATTCACCCAATTAATAAAGCACTAGTCTAATTGCATTGGAGATTGAATAGTCATGCATTGGTATACGTGATTTCTTGAGATATTGCAACTGTTCAAGTTGGATTTAATTCTTCATGTTTTAAGCTACTTTGTGCCTTAGGGGTGTCTAGTTTAGCCAAGAGTGTTGACTTTTCTACTTAAGCAGTTACCTAGATTAGTGTTCTCTTACTTATTAAACCATTAGCACAATAACTGCATATAAAGGATCACTGAAAGAATAACATTCACAGCATGCACAAGATTTACCCTGGGAAAACCCACTAAGGGGAAAAACCCAGCAAACTTCCTCGATATAGATTTGTCAACCAAGAACAATGCTTCTCTCCAAGAGAAAACTAACAAAGAAAAAGATCCTCCTCTAACCCTTGACTAGGGAAGAGTAGCGCACCACTTAACCAAGATATATCCAAGAGAAAGACCAAAACCTTCCACCAAATCACCTCCTAGCTGCAGCGGTGTCTCCCTCTAAAACTTGTGCACTTTTCTTCTTGGCTGCAGAGCTAGTGAGTGAGTGTGCAAATTAGGTGCTAACCTCCCTTATAAATAGTGGTTTGGCCAGCCTAAAATTAGGTCTAGGCCGACCTATTACTTTACCCTTTTATTTTCTGTTTTACATGTCAAGGCACAATAGGGCCGACTTTTACAAAGGCACAATAGGGCCTAATTAACAAATGTAATATAATAATATTCTTTAGGGTTTGTCTTGGTCAAATACAATAAGGATATCTTCCGAAGTTATTCAATCTTCAACAAAGTGATCCCATTGTTGTTATAAACTTAATGCTACATAGTACAGCCAATAGGGCTGCAGCAAACTCATCTTCTTTTCATTCTTTACTCACTATTCTACCACTAAAAGTCACTTGCAAGCTGTCATAATTAATCTACTAGTTAAATGCTATTGTTTGGATGGATCGTTTGCTGATTTTAGTGGCTAGAAGTTGCTGTTGTAGCAATAGTTCGTTACAGCCATAAGGCTGTTACAAATCTCGCTGATAACACTAACTAACAGCCCTTAAATTGCTATCAAAGTCTTGTTTTAATCATTGGAAATTTATCTACTCATTGCTAGCTTTGTTTCCAACATTTTGCACTTGATTTTGATGGTATAATTTGAAGCTCTTATTATCATATATATATATATATTTCCATACTGCTGCAATTTGGGACAGTGAAGTTACTTGTTGCATCCCCTTTGGTTTTGAGGCATCATTCACTATATATTATCTTGGTCCAGGCAGGGCTAACATTGTTTTGCAGGTACATCACCTTTGGCAACCAATTACCTTCTCACGAGACTCACTCTAGCCTCATCTCTACTCTTGACCTTGACCTATAGGGGCATCCTTCATCTCTTATCCCTTTCCATCGCAATCCTCCTAGGGTCACCCGGGAATCCCCCCTTGGGGTGATTTTATCATCACTAAAGTGAGGGGAGTGTTTATCTAAGGTGACAGTGGGTAAATACTCCCATAGTTGTCACACATTTGTGATTTGGGTTGGGTTTTTCCCAACCTACAATCTGTGCAATAACAAACTTGAAGACAGTGGGTAAATACTCCCATAGTTGTCACACCTTTGTGATTTGGGTTGGGCTTTTCCCAACCTACAATCTGTGCAATAACAAGCTTGAAATGCTTGACAATGTACTCATAGAGTGGATGGGCTTCTTGTGTTCTCTAATTATGATAAGAAGATTTTTAAAACCTTGCAGGCCTTGATTGCTTTAGATGATCACAATGTGATGAGTTTCTGATGTTTGGGCGAACCCGGAACCATTGAGGGCAGATTAAAAGTTGCAGAAAGAGAGAGAAGATGTTGCAAGTTGCATTCTGAGTGAGATCGGGGGTATCTCAGTTTCTGGTGGCAGACAGTTGTGCAATATACACTTCGCATATATGACTGATCCCCCACCCTAGAGCTTTCCCAAGAATGAGAATAAGGAACTTTGTAGTGCCTTGACATTCTTGATGAGGTAGCAGATGCAGTGATCAGTGAGAAGATGGCAGAAATGATTATCATCTGAAAAGAGAATCAGCCAGACTGGATGCCACTGTGATGGAAACTTATTTAACCAGCAGAGATTATTATATAATTGAGTGCCCCTTTTGGTCTTGATTACTTGATATTTCCTCAGCTGAAAAGTAGAGATGGGTCTTGAACAGACTTGAAGGCATACTCAATAAAATGTATTCATTGGGATCTTCTCCTGGCTGGAAAGCTCATCATTAATGACAATTTTTTTAACAGTCAATCTTGTCTTCCACTAATGCATTTTCCACTATGTTGAAGGCTTGACTCAGCCGAGTTGTACCCCCACCGTATTGACTCGGTCGAGGACTGAGTCCAAGTCAACTCAGTCCAAGTTTGAATACACTAGGATAAGGCTATCATTTATTGTAACACTATGTTATGGTTAAGGCCAACCTAGTCAACTTTGATATGTTCACTCGATAACCCTCTTCGAGAGTGTGCCCTACTTATGTGGACCCATAACCCTTCTTGGCAAGACGCCCTACTTGAATTGTGTACAAATAGACAACTCAAACCTCATTTGTACGATCATCTTGTGTGTTCATTTAATCTTGTGATCATTCTTTAGCCTACAAGCATCATTCTTTTATACAAGTGATTAAGCCTACAGGCAGTATACCTTTGGTGTTCCCTTGTTCTACAGCTGTGTATTTCTCTCTCTAGTGCATCTTTTGGACAGCTATAGTGCACTTGTTTAGTGATGTTTTCTTCTTTACTTTTGCAAGATTTTGGGTCAGTTTGATTCCATTTGATCCCCTTGTTCTCTTGTATCTCAATATGGCATCAAAGTCGGTGTGAACCTTTTTCTATCTGTTTCACTGTTGGCTAAGGTTTTCTTCTTGGATGTTCATGCTAGTATACTTTGTGATCAGACTTTGGCATATGGGAGAATCTCTAAATCAAAGAGTTTTGAGGTTGTTTTCATGGTGTTATTGTTGGCTGGGAAAAGGTGCTTTGTTTAAAGTTGTTTGGGCTGTTTTATGCACCTTTTTTCGGAGATCTTGTCCATAAATTGATGTACCCAGCATTAGGGTTTCTTTGCTGATTTTTATTTCAGGAATTTTCAACGGCATATCTGAGGCTATTGACTGGTGCATCACTGTTATTTGTGACTTCGAAATCAAGGTTTCAGATCACTCTTTTGTTGATTTATTTCAGGAGACTTTTCAGCCACAGTTTTTGGAGATTTTTGTCTAGTGGCATTGCACTAAGGGCTACAGAACTAGGGCTTCCAGTTCTGTTTTTTTTTTCTGTACAAGTGATCCAGAGATTTTTTCCAAGAGGCATTACCCTAAGGGCTGCAATTATGAGTTTATTCATCATCTCTTAAGGTTTCCTAAAATTTTAACCCTTCTTCATGGCTCACTTCAGTAATATGATCAGATAACCACTGGCTAGTGGCATCATCCTTGGAGTCCCAGTACAAGTCAACCATGAGTGAATATCAGGTCACCCTGCCTTGAGAGATCCTGATGTTTGGCACTATCTTCTCCAGCTCCTTATCAATCATCTGATCATAGGTGGCCCTTCTCTTTTGACGAACTGTCTTCCAGATTATTCAGCTTTTGTATGGTGGAGGCCTTGTTCCTAGTGGCAAAACCCTTTGTGACTATTTGAGCTAAAGACTTCTACCTACAAATGCAATGCTGCGCTACAACCTTCTCCTTTCAGGTCTGGGATTTCAATGGTCTTTCTCTAACCTGACTTCTAAGAGGGATAGCCCCTGCGCCCTCATGTTCCTGCTTGAGGCCATCTACCTCAAAAATGAGCAGCATGGAAGCATAATCCATACCAACGGCTTTTGCATCGGTGATCCTCCTTGAGTGTCTCCTACTAAAGATGATCTTCCCCTCGGCTCTCTTTTCCACAGATTGTTGATTCAAGGTGGTGCAACAAAGTGGAGAGCTACAGAGTCTCTTACTTCCATCCTAGCTATAAGTAAAACCCAGCACGCTCTACCATGGCTATAATCCATTTTCTTCAATGATAACTCCTAGTGCTCCTTGTGTACCCTATGCATCATCTTCTAACATATTGGTACTGGACTCCAACTGAATTGGCTCAATATGAAGTGGCTCTGCATAGATGAGTTCTACCTCCCCTATCCTGCTGCATGCTTGCCGCCATAATGGTGCAAGCAATGCACATCCTTCTCACCCAATCTGAGTGTCTAGGGCTGCGTTTTTTGCTAAGGCTTGTGCTGCCCTAAATATGTAAACAATACACTGCAGATTTCTAGGAATAGCTAGCAATATTTCCTTCTCTGGTCTCTACAAGAGATTTCTTGAAGACTTCACGGACTCTTCTTCTTTGCTGAACTTAATGACCTTGGAATAGCTCTTTACCCTATTCAACATGGCTACTTATATTTGGACAAATCTGATACACAAGAACTCTATATGCAATGGTTGTCATATGGAGAGCTGTGTCTTCAAGTCTTGCTTAACTTGTCTTCAAGGGACTGAAGAGCGTGCAAGAGTAACAATTTGCAACAAAGATCTTCTAGATGATACTGCTAACATAGTTTACAGTGCACAGCTAATTTTGCACTCTACATATGGTTTTGATATATTGTGCCAAACCCTTGATCAAGGTATCACTTCATAAGTTTTTCATTTCAGGTTTTGGGATCAATTACATAGGCCCATATTCTGGTATATTCTCTATGATCCTTCCAGTACATATGCTATCTTTGATGGAGTTACTATTCATAGTCCGCTAGGATCATTTCCACTGCTTCTTTCTAAAGATTCTTCTATGGATGATTCTCAACCTATTATAGTAGATCTTTCTCTAGTAAAGTTTGACATACCTCCTCTTATTGATGTACCCTCCTCTTATCGATGTACCTTCTAGGGAGACTTCTTCTACGTTGTTGTTGGACTTGATGGTTACCCCTTCTGATGCACATATGGCAATTCATTTTGGGGTCTTACCTGTTCCAAGATGTGACAATCTCATTATTGACACTGCCACATTTGGAAACATTGTTTATGTTCCAAGAGTTGATGGTTATCCAATGATGCTTCATTTTATTGTGATGCAAGGCCCACCTCTTAGTTATTGGAGTTGGGTCGTTGGCTCATATTGAGATTTTTGGGCCTAAGATCACTTGTTCTTGTGGGGGAGCTAAGTACTTTCTCACCTTCTTTGATGCAGTCTCTATTCACAAGTCCATAGAATTTGTCCCACTATTTTTTATGTATGATTCTCAGAATATTTTATTAGATCTCTTCCTTTCACGCTATCATGGTGATCCTTTTTGGATGTGCTACACTCAACAGCTTTGCAATCAGATACAACTTGTGCCACCTTTTGTACCTTCAATCAATCAACATGCTTCAGCAGATCGTTCTTATATACCTCTGCTAGAGACCACCTTCACCGAGTTGTGGAACCACGCTAGCGTTGGAGAGATGGCACTCAAGGAGGGTTATATCTTCACTACATGGCCCGCATTTAGTATTAGGAGGGGAAGTTCTGTAGTAATGCCTCTCCAAGTCCTCTTGTTCAGATTGAAGGGTGGCATTGAGGATATGGCTAACCCTAAAGTTGGGTATCCATAAACTCACTCAGTTGTATCTTGGCTACAACCAACCTATTTGAGATGGGTAACCATAAACCCTATATTAGAGTTGGATATCCATAAACCCACTCTCATTTACACTTCATCCTCGACCGACCCTATATTGAGTTGGGTATTTATAAATCCACTCTCATCTATATCTATCATTTCTCTTTATGGCCTCCTATTCAGTGTAAGGGGTGGTGTTAAGAATGGTGTACTCTTCACATGAGGCCACGGCCATCTCAAATTGTGTCATTAATGCATTTTATTAGGTATTAATTATGGCTAAGGCCATCATTTATTGTAATACGAGGTAATGGTTAAGGTTGACCTAGTCAACTTTGATGTAGGCTCAATAACTTAGTATTCACCATTTCTCTTTGTGGCCTCCTATTTACCTTACAGCATGGTGTTGAGAATGGTGTAATCTTCACATGTGGCCACATCCATCTCAAATTGTGTCATTACCAGTGTTACCAACATCATATCGGCGAAAATATCGTCGAGGGTTCAAAAACAAAAATATTGCCAACATCGGGGAAAATATCAAAAAATGTGTAAGAATGAAAAAATACAAAAAATATTCATTTTTTTCAATTTTTTAAATATCTAAAGTATCAACAACATCAAATAAATGCATTTCCTCATAAATATGAAAAGAGAACCGATATATAAGATGTATAAGATGTCTAGTAAACTCCAATACATCACAAATCAACACTGAATCATGTCTTGACTCTAAAGCCTCAAAATATCATCAAAAAATATAATAAATGTATCTCATCATCATGAGTCATCTACAATGAAATCAGATAAATAAACTAATGATTCCCTCTGCCCCTTTTATGGGCAAAGGTGATGGCTCTAGAAATGGATTTTCCTTTAGAGGAAGAAGTCCCTGGGGTTGGCATTGGACTTTGATGTCCTGTAGAAGAAGCAGGAGCTAAACACTGGTGTCCTCTACTGCTGCTACTGCCAAGTACAACTCACTCTTTCGAAGTTCGTGAAGATATATTCATGTGCATCCATATGAATCCAAACCATTATACACAAATATGCAAAGTTTCTCATGTAAATAGCAAATAAGGGTGCATATAACCAAAATAGCACCAAGTGCAATCCATCTCTGAACCAAAATTCATCAACAAAGAGGTTGTAAATGGCCTCTAGAGTCCAAAAAAAATCATGCTACAATAAATAACTACATATCATCAAAATCATTGCCTATATTAGGATCCTCATCATCAATGTCACCCTCTGAGCATTAAAATGAGATAGAAAAAGCTTAACATGCCTAATAAGTGATTTTACTTGAGTGAAGGGTACATTTTTACTAGGGTCATGACAGAAGAGTTCAACAATCAATGCACCAATAATGAGGTACATAGAGGGCTCAGTGCTCTTGACTAAATGCTAGTTCCATACCCTCATACATGATAGAATCCAGTGGAAATGTTGCAATACTGCCAATCTTGAAATCTTGAAAACCATTAAGTCTGTTGAATTTTGAATGGGACCTAAAATTCTACTTTCTCCATATGAAGTCCAACGAGGTTGGAACCACTCTCAAACATCCTGAAACAATTAATGGTAATGTTAAAAATTTAAGTAAAAGTGACATTCTCCTTTAGTAGATTAATTAGTAGATTACTAGCCTCTTCCTATTTGCAAAATGACAAAAAAAAACTAAGTTTTTGACTCTTGCTCGCCTCTTGCTCCTTTGCTCTCCAAACCCCACACTTTGTTTGCAAAATGACACTTTAAAACCCAAAAATCGCCCTTTAATCCATGAGCCCGGCGACATTTTCCATCAACTCACAGTATTATCGTGCTATTTTCGAAAATATTGTGATATTATCATCGGAGGAAAATAATGCGATATTTTCAGGGGATAATATCGCCGACCCTCAAAACGGCGATATTATCGCGATGTTGGTAACACTGCTCTTAAGAACATTGGGAAATTAATAAGAGATTTTCTATGGAAAGAGGGAAATTTTGTAGAAAGAAAAGATACAATCTAGTTAGTTGGCCAACCATTTGTGCCAAATTTGAAAGAGGAGGTCTTGCTATTCATGATCCTATTTCAATGAAATTGATCGCAGCACCAACTTTGTTTGGTGATTGGTCATGGTTCCACAGAGAGGTGGAAAGAGGCTCTTCATAGGGAATACTTCACAGGCCTCCCAAGGAGTAGATGCTTCGATTGCCCTATCCCAAACACAAAAAGTTCCCCCATTTGGAGATTGATAAAAGCAACAGCTCCCCTAATCCAACAAAGTCTCTCTTAGAAGACAGGGAATGAACAGCATATCTCAATTTGGGATGGTCCCATACTAGGAAAGCCTCCCATTGCCCCATAATCGGAAAGTTGCCAACCTTATGGTCTCAGACATGGAGCTTGCTCTAAAGCATCCGGAGACACAGATCCCACATGGATATCGGCGACAAACCAACCCTAAAAGGAATAATCAAATGCTAGACAACGACCCCGGGAAGAATATAAACCAAGCTTCCCCAGTTGTAGCAATCTGTGCTATGCTAGTAAGAAGCTTATCATAGTGAAGTTCCAACTATGCAAAATGGGCCTCACTGAAATATCTTTTTTATTTTGACAAAGTTTTTAGTTGTTTTACTGATTTTCTTTTGTCAATCAGTTCAAAATCACCCTTCTGTAATTAGATTGATGGTTTAGAGCAGCGCAGTTGCATCAGTTTGGGACTTTGTTGTTCTCTTGTATGCTCATTGGGATTACTAGAGATCACTAAATGTTATCTCCATAAATATGAGAAGCCTGAAGAATAGAACTATTGTTGGTCCTTGTTAAATTTACATGCAGCAGCGAGAGCCATTCTCCTAGAGGATGGCTAAGACCCTAGACAAGATCTAGGGCCCCCAGTGCACTCCTGGGGTATGTGGTCTAGGACCAAATTG
>JZKD02S1665470.1:50412-63721 GCA_000966675.3 Picea glauca | reverse complement strand
CGATGACGTGGCAGTACGAAAGATGGCATCAACATGATGTGTCGCCGACGTGGCAGTACAGATGATGACATCAGTATAACTGGCATGTTGATGAGGCAGTACAATAGATGGTGTGCCATGCTAACTCAACATTGACGTGGTAGTACGGATGATGATGTCAACATGATGTGGCATGTTGATTGGGCGTTGATGTGGTAGTAAAAATGACGACATAAGCATGACATGGCATGCTAATTGGGAAGTATGACAAATGACATCAACATGATGTGGCAACTGATGTGTTAATTATGTGGCAGTATGGATGATGACGTCAGCATGACGTGGCAATACAAATGATGACATCGGCTTGATGTGGCAACTGACTGGGCAGTATGGTGGATGATGTCAAAATGACGTGGCAGGTCATATAGTGACGTGGCACTGACATAGGTTGATGATGTAGCAGGCCATACAATGACGTGTCATCAATGCAGGAAAATGATGTGGCAGGTCATACAATGACGTGGCATTGACTGTACGTCGACTAGGTGCCAAATGTGTAGTTGATTGGGTGCCACATGGGCGAATCACAGGTTGCCACATGGCAGCCTGAATTTCCCCAAGTATGGGCACATATTTCAATGTAGGTGGATTTAATGCAATTGTACAATTGTTGTTGGCACACAAATCGAGGTAGAGAGCCAAGGGGGCCCAGAAGTCACAGTGACGAAATTTGACCAAGAGTACAATCATTTTTGCATGTTTTTTTGCCACAAATCAACTGGTGTAGTCAGAATTTGGACTCATGTAGTAGATTTTCAGGGCTCATGACTGAAGCTCACTTTTGTCATTAATGCATGGCACGTATTTTGAGGTAGAGAGCCCAAGGGGGTCTAGAAGTGACAGTGACGAAATTGTGCAAAAGTATAGACATTTTTGCATGATTTTTTGAGATGGATTTAATGGCACGGTCCATTTTGTGATTCGAGCAATGAATTTCTTGGCTCATGGAAGAAGCCCACTTTTGTCATTAATGCATGGCACGAGCTTCGAGGTAGAGTTGCACCTTTCATAACATGTCGAGTTTACAGTCAAAAGTTGCAGTTCTGTATGCCAAGATTTGAGCAACCAATTAAGTGACTTGGCATGAAAACCAATGTAAGTTTTATGCATTTATGGTTTTTGCCTCTTTTTTAAAATTGCAAGAGGATGAATGTATGTTGCAGATTCTGGTGATCTTTGAGTGCTGCAGCAAAGCATCCAGATCTGAATTGTTGCAGGAAATTCATTGTTTGAACCTTGCACGCAAACCGAGACAGTGCGGTAAGAGGCCATTTTGACACTTCAACAAAAAGTAGTCATGTTTACAGCCAAAAGTCTCAGAATTGTGAGACGAGTATGATGATGATGGAATTTTCCTTATTTGTTATGTTGCACATGTTTGTAATGGGAGATTTTAAAAACCATAGAGTTGCCACTAGTGCAGATTTAGGGGTATTCACCTTAATGTGAATGATGTAAAAGGTTGTAATTATCCACTCTTGAAAGTGATGATGAGAGTGAGAGACATTTTGTTCTATGCCTAAATCTTGTAAGCCTTGTTGGCAATGTTGTAATGAATCTTGTAGCCACTGTTGAGTGAGAGGCATTCTTTTACCTAGGCATTTTTGGCAACATCGTAATGGGTCTTGTAGCCACTGTTGGGTAAGAGGCATTGTTTTTCCTAGGTTTGTTTTGACAACAATGTAATGGGTCTTATAGCCACTGTTGAGTGAGAGGCATTGTTTTTCCTAGGTCTGTTTTGACAACATTGTAATAGGTATTGTAGCCACTGTTGAGTGAGAGGCATTGTTTTGCCTAGGCCTATTTTGGCAACATTGTAATGGGTCTTATAACCATTGCTGAGTGAGAGGCATTGTTTTGCCTAGGCCTATTGTTGCGTGAGAGGCATTGTTTTTCCTAGGCCTGTTTTGACAATCATTGTAAACTTGTCCATGAGTGTTTATAAACTCCTAGCAAGTATGGTATTACTTTGAAGTTGTGATCATGTACTGTCAGCTACCGATTTTCATTGGTGCAAGTGTTGGCATCGACATCCTCATTTTGATGTACAAAGGTGAAGGAGAAGAAGGGTGTGGCTTTTCAAAGACATTTGTTATGCAGATCAAGAAATCAACTACAGATTTGCATTGATGCAAGTGTTGGCATCAACATCCTCATTCTAAAGTATAAAGGTGAAGGAGAGGAAGGGTGCGACCTTTCAGAGACATTTGTTATGCAGATCAAGGAATCATCTATGAGTTTTCATTGATGCAAGTATTGGTATTGACATCATCATTCCAAAGTACAAAGGTGAAGGAGAAGAAGGGTGCGGCTTGTCAGAGACAATTGTTATGCAGATCGAGCAGTGGAGAAGTGCATCGTGGAGTGTAAGACTCTTCCTAGAAGTTGGTTGTAGAGATTCAAGTCACAGTTTCTCTCTATACTTTTGGAGGAACAAAAGTGATTTTTGTGGGGAGGTGTAATCTAGGAGGATCTCCACACAAGTAATCATTACTTTTCACACCGTGGAGAAGATCATTAAAATACTAATTAATGGTAGGTGGCAAAGAATAATTAATGCTCATGAATTGATTATTTAAATTGTAAAAATGATTAATACTTGAAATGAGTATAATAAACTCATGTATTAGTCATGCATATTAGAAAAATGAGTGATGCTTGAAGTGAGTTTGAGAATCTCACGTATTATACATTTGATTGTAAAAATGGGAAATTAGTTTTGTGAGAGAATCCAACTCACAAATTAGTTTCCTAATTTTAAGGGGAAATTGGTTTCCTAGTCACAAGGAGGAAGTTAAGGGGTCATGAGTTGGTTTGGACTCTTCCTCACTTTATTAGAAGTGGTTTCCTAGTCTCAAGGAGGAAGTTAAGGTTCTCATGTGTTGGTTGATATGCTTTCTCATTTTTGTCCCTGAGTGGTTATTAGATCCTAAATTTGTGGATATTTCCTCCTTGAATTATGGAGCTAAGGAAACTATAAAAACTCCTTATGTAAGATTTGGGTTTCATCCCCTGGTGGATCACACCTTGAGGGGTCCCTTTATGAAGCTGATGAGAGAGTCCATTTTTATGCCACATGCTTGTCAGAGATCAACCTTTGTCAGAGGAGATCATCTCTTTGTAGGAGAGACATTGCCATATGATTGTGAGAGATCTAGCCTTGTACTGTTAGAATGAGATCGTATCTTTGTAGGAGAGACATGGCCACATGATCGTGAGAATATAGCTCTTTGCATTGTGCATGTGAGCATCTCTTTGATACTGCCACATGTTGTGGGAATTCTACTGCCACTTGTTGGTGTGGGAATTCAACCCTTTGCATTGTAAAGAAGAGTATCTTTGAAGAAGAGAATGAAGCGGTTCATGGATTTTATGAGCCCGAAGATGTAGCCAGAAGGTTATGGTGAACTCCATGAAAAACTCAATGATCTCTTGTCTCATGTTTTCTTATGCATGTTTTTACCTATAACATTTCATTTCATTTATAACATTCTCACTTGGAGAAAGACTTGGCTGAAATTTGCGCCCTATTTGGGCAATTTTACCTATCTCTCTTTGATACTATCTCTTGTGATGATTTGTCTTGGCTATTGGATAAAAAAGGAAGACACTATCTTTCTTAGAGGCTGTTTCTTGCTTTTATGGTGGAATTTCTTGGTTGAAAGGAGTTTATCTTGTTAATGCTTGGACTAGGTAAGGAATATCGCTTGTTATTGCTTCTTTTCTTGGTTGCAAGGTTCATTTGTAAGATTTTGTGGATTATAATGGCATACAACCCCACTAATCGTATCATAATTGTCTTGGAATAATTCGTTGCACAAAGGAATACTAGGAGAAGTAAAGGGGTTACACCCCCCTAGGCTTTTCCTAGCTAGTCTTGCTTGCCTTGGGGAGTAAAAGGGCTTACACCCCCAAGGAAGTAGTACAACTAGTTCCTTCATTTAAAAGACTCCATAACCCAATAGTTAAAGGCACTAATCTCTTGCATTGGAGAAATAAAAGCATTGCATTGGGATACGTAAAATCACAAGATATTGAAATTGCTTAAATTGGAATCTTTTCTATATGCTTAAGGCTTGCCAAGGCCACTAGGGCATCTTGAGTCTCCAAGGATTAATTGCTGATGTAATAAATTTATTCTACAACCATTAGGGATGCAGAAAAACACTTCATAACTTTCAAAATTACTCATTTTCTAACCGTCGGAATTTGCTAGAAAGCTACCAAATTAATCTATTAGTTGTTGTGCTTCTTTTGGATGGTTTACTTGCAAGTTTCAGTGGTTGGAATTTTCTGTTGTATAAATTGTTTGCTACAGCCATACGACAATAATATCTCTTCAATACTTGTATCTAACAACCTTTAATTGTTGCTAAATTCTTGTGCTATCATACTTTAGTTACACTAGCAATTGCTAGCTAGTCTCTTGCATATTTTCTTGGACTTTTAGTGACTTGTTTAGTAGCTCTTTTAACCATTTAATTGCTTATTTATATCACTATATACTGATTCTAATTGGGATAGCAAGATTCACTTGCTTGTCTGTTATATTATTAGGCTTGTATCTTGTGTGTTCGTGTCTCGGGCAAGTACAACAATCTTCCGCGGGTAGTCAAGCACTTGGAAACCATTGACCATCTCTGAGACTCGTTTTTGAGCCATCCTCCACTTAGTAGTTTGACCTATAGGGGATTCACTTCCATAACCTCACTTTCCATCTCATTTCCCCCTAAGGTCACCCTAGATTCCCCCCTTGTGTTGGATTTATCATTCACTAAAGTGAGGGGAGGGTTTAGCTAAGGTGACAATGGGTAAACTCACACAGTTATTGCCATCTCGTGGATTGGGTCAGGATTTTCCCAACCTACAGTTTGTGCGATAACATTTTGGCACCATTACCAGGGATGATTTTGAATCCTCTTCCAAGCCCTAATGACACTTTGGAAAGTTATCCCAAAGCCTTTCCCTAGTTTTCCTGATGACTCCACCTAAGTTAAGTTCCCTCTCCCCTTTTCTTTGATGAAATTTTTAGGTTCATTTGGCTACTCCACAACCCAAGAACCCATCTTTCACTGATTTCCCCCTTTCCATCCATTGATGAGCCTTGATATCAGCTGGTGACTCCATTGAGGTGTCTTTAAAGTCAATGGAATTATGGCACCGTGGAATGAAACGTTGCCCATAACTTGCCATGTCTCGAGGAAGGCACTTTTACAGATGGAAATGGAAAAAGTTGCTAATGAAGCTATTGAGAAACTGACAAATCTTGTAAAAAGGTTATCTCAGAAATCTACCAAAGAACTAGCCCTTGAGGATGAAGAGATGCTTGAAGGACAGGTATATGAAGAAATTTACCAAGAATATCCCGATGAAGTTTCTCATGTTGAAGATCCGAACAAGACATTTGTATCCATGCTCCCACTTGATGAAGATGAAGTGGTTATATCTTCCCTTCCATTTGATGAAGACATCCAGACCTATGTTTCCCCTGCACATCAAGAAGAGAACATGATGAGTTGTAACCTTTTTCAAGATCTTGATGATACTTTATTCCATGATTTTGGAAGTGAAGAAGTATTAGAAGAACCCTTGGATGCGATAGATCCTTTTTGGAAAAAGCAAACAAAGCATTATGTATTAAGGATCAAGCCCCTTATGATGAAGAGGCGATTGATGGGCATGTCCATGAAGAGAAAGAAGAATTCTGATGAGGTGCAACATGATGAGAAACTTCATGAGACATCATTATCTTTTCTCCCTCTTGATGAAGGTGAGGTTATCCAACCTTGTTTTCCTCTTACACATGAATTTGAAGAAGCAACTAGTCTCAATGATGAAGAATCTAAAGATCCAGTTAAAGCTTTCCTAACCTTTGTTTCTCCTACACACGAAGACAAAGAGATGGTTATTTTCAGTCATATTGATGGTCTTATGAAAGAACCCTTGGATATGGTTGATGAGCATATAAATACTTTCATACAAATTGGGTGACGTAGATGGGATGTTGGTTATTTCATTTTTGATAGAGACTCCATTTACAAGATTGAGGGTAGTTCTCGTGCAAAAGGGATTGAGTTATCATATCCAGGAAATTGGTCCTCACTTACACATGAATCAGATTCTTGGTAGCCCGATGATGATATGATCACATATTTATTTCATCCATTTGAGGATGACATGTCACCATATACTCATGCTAATTCTCAGTCATTCCTTCAGAGTTGTCATCCTTATCCTTTGGGGGATTCAAATTTGTTCTATGGAGGTTTCCAACCACCTTTTCGCTTTGACTTTAATGGATACAAGGCCGTGGTCATCCCAGAGCAACCAAAGATTCACATTGTAGAGTGATAATATTTTCATCCTATGGCGTTTTACAAGATGAAAGGGTAATAATATTTCAGTAGCAGGAAGATTTCTTTCTTTGGACATGAGGCTATCCCTTACCTTTTATCTTTTTCTCCAGGAAACCATGCATTCGTCTTCTAATCTCTCATCTCCTCTCAGTCTTCAATAAGCAGTGGACCTTTGTGCATAGATGAAGATGAAACATCATCTATATACGATATTCCTCTTCAAAGATGGGTTGATCGAGCTTGTGGCTATCACTTCGGGCAGGATTTCCTAAATGATCAGGCTTGTTGTTTCTCTTTCCAGGAGGATCTCCTCCCTCCCACCCATCTCCATGAGTTTCTTTTCATGATTGATTATATGTATATTTATGCTCATGATTTTTATGTGCTCAACTTGTCTTTGTGGTATTACATGATTAAGCATCGGGGGAGATACCTTCATGAAATGATGGACATGTGGTTGCACTGGTTGTATCACTTCATATGACATCACCTATTGCCTGATCTTCAGGGCCCTAGGTAAGTAGGTAAGTCATCTCACTTTCTTGCATTTGCATCTTGATTGCTCATGGTAGTTTAGTCACATTTCATCTTTGATTTTCGTTTTTCTTTACTTGCATTATTTGATTTACATGCTTCTCTTTTTCATCATATATATGAAAAATACAATTTTTTTATTTTCTAGATTAGTTGCCAATTTTGGTTTTGATTATATGGACAAAGGATGAGTAATGCATCCTACACTTAATAGTTTGATGTTTCAATGTGTGTAGCCACATGTCTACCAGGAGATGTTGCGGTTCTCATGCACTCTATGACGAGATAACTAAATAGGATCCAAATGTTACCCCCATTTCCTAGGGATAACTAAGGAGATGATATCTCGAGGCCCTCAGGTTGCAGACATGGAGTACTGAGACACAGATGCTTGACAACATCCACTTCCACAGATAGAAGCCCGCCTCACCACCACATGTCTCATATTCATCACGATGGTATCTGCCACACCATCTTGCTTTCAAAATACATTGGGTCTTGCTCCATGAGGTACACGCCAAGTATTATGGTAAGTGTCATTTCAATATTTGAGTCATTTGAGTTTGTTACATTTAAAATATGCTTTTGATTATGTAACGTTTGCTTGAAATATATGCTCTTTGCCCTATTTCACCTTGGTGGTTGACATTGTGCCCTAGTAAGTGGTCACCCTTAAGGATAGGTTTGCTACTAGGATCCCCTTGAAAAGTCATCGTTCCATTCCCGATCACACTTACCACTTTCCATACTTCATTCCCAAGAAGGGATTGCCCCTCATTTCATGGGAAGTAGGGGTTGAAGGTCTAGAGGCTTGTAGCTAGAAAAAGATAAAAGCCAATCAAGAACCTTCTAGATGCTTTCCTAGGGATGTTGAGTATAATGAAATGTCTCGCATAAGAAACTGATGGGACCCATGAAAAATAACAAATGCAAAAATGCCAACCAAGGTAGAGCGTGTGTGGGCATGTTTTTCATGCTTAGGTAGAAGTACCGCAAATTGTCTTCAACTTGCGGAATCATAATGTGACTAGGGTAGAGTGAAGGTGGCCATTTTTTTCATGCTTAGGTAGAATCCCCACCTTGGCTTCAACCTGGAAACATCTTAAAAGAACAAAAAGCAGTAAGTGAGCTTGGAAAAAGGATGCATTGAAAACGAAGGTGCAACACACCCTCTACAAAGGCACCCATAAATGAGACACTACAATCCCTTGTATTTCATGAACCCCATGCCCAACAATCTTACCCCCATCCACTTTATCTTCTACACATGGCTTAGAGGGGGGTACACTTGGGAAACACTCCTTGACTTAGGGGATGATTCACCCAATAGGTCACTTTGTCCACCCTCCCATACCTAAACTTGGCAAGTTGCATAGGGTCTTTGAGCACTTGTTTAATTTGATGAGGTGGTTTTTGATGCACATGCTTGAATGAATCTTTTATTGATTTGATTTACTTATCATGTTACGTTTGACTTGAGATCCTTGGAGGGCATATTCATTGTCTTTGCAGGACCTTGCTTGGTGGAGAGTTTTGGACTAACAAGCCTAGCTTGGGCTTCCTTGGGGCATGAAGCCCACAAGATGGATACCATGACCCACACACTAGACAATGATGAAATCCTTTAGAGGATTGATAGACACTTCGAATGACCTCACCTAGCCCCTACAAGCCCAACGTTTTTCCTTTGGAGGCCAAAACGTCACTTAGAAAGGGCTTGACGTCACCTTAGGGCTAGGGTTTGGTGTGGTTGACTCGACACTTGGCACCTTATGGATGGAGAGAGGCCTTGTCTTGATTGAGGAGGCCATAGTGCAAGAGAGGGAGGACTTTGGAGGGCCAACGTTTCATCTCCAAACTCAACGATTTTCTAAAAATGCCAAAACGTTGCCCTAAAGGGGTGATGCCATATTTCTTTTAGGGTTTCTTATGTGCAAAGTCAAATTTAAAATTGTAAAGGGGAAAAGTAAGGGTTGTTGAACCCTTACTTTGTGGTTTACTCTAAATTTAAGCAGACAAAGACTTTTAGGAGGATTTGTATAAATAAGAATCATTTCATTTCCTTTTCATCATAACAATCTCACTTGGAGAAAGACTCCTTGGCTTAAATTTGCACCATATTTGGGAAATTTTACCTATCTCTCTTTGCTACTATCTCTTGTGATGATTTATCTTGACTATTGGATGAAGAAGTAAGACACTATCTTTCTTGGAGGCTATTTCTTACTTTTATGGTGGAATTTCCTTGGTTGAAAGGAGTTTATCTTGTTATTGCTTGGACTAGGTAAGGACTATCTCTTTTTATTGCTTCTTTTCTTGGTTGCAAGGTTAATTTGTAAGATTTTGGGGAGTATAAGGGTATACAACCCCACTAAGCCCATCATAATTGTCTTGGAATAATTTATTGCACAAAGGAATACTAGGAGAAGTAAAGGGGTTACACCCTCCTAGGTTTTTCCTAGCTAGTCTTGCTTTCCTTGGCAAGTAAAAGGGATTACACCTCAAGGAAGTAGCACAACTAGCTCTTTCATTTAAAAGACTCCATAACCAAATAGTTAAAGGCACTAATATCTTGCATTGGAGAAATAAAATCATTGCATTGGGATACATAAAATCATGAGATATTTAAATTGTTTAAATTTAAATCTTTTCTATATGCTTAAGGCTTGCCAAGGCCACCAGGACGTCTTGATTCTCTAAGGATTTATTGTTTCTGTAATAAATTTATGCTACATCCATTAGGGCTGCAGCAAAAGACTTCATAAATTTCAAAATTACTCATTTTCTAACCGTCAGAATTTAATAGAAAGCTACCAAATTATCTACTAGTTGTTGTGCTTCTTTTGGGTGGTTTATTTGAAAGTTTTGGTGGCTGGAATTTTACGTTGTAGTAATTTTTTTCTATAGCCATAAGGCTGAAATAATATCTCATCAATACTTGTATCTAACAACCTTTAATTGTTGCTAAAATCTTGTGCTATCATACTTGAGTTACATTAGTATTTGCTAGCTAGTCTCTTGCATATTTTATTGGACTTTTAGTGACTTGTTTAGCAACTCTTTTTATCATTTCATTGTTGATTTATATCACTATATACTGCTGCTAATTGGGACAAAAAGATTCACTTTCTTGTCCATTATATTATTTGGCTTGTATCTTGTGTGTTCTTGTGTCTCGAGTAGGTACAACAATCTTCCGCGGGTACTCAAGCACTTGGCAACCATTGACCATCTTCGAGACTCATTTCTGAGACAACCTCCACTTAGTAGTTTGACCTATAAAGGATTCATTTCCATAACCTCACTTTCTATCTCATTTCCCCATAGGGTCACCCATGAGTCCCCCCTTATGTTGGATTTATCCTTCACTAAAACGAGGGGAGGGTTTATTTAAGGTGATAGTGGATAGATTCTCCTGTAGTTATCGCCATCTTATGGATAGGGATTTTCCCAACCTACAGTTTGTGCGATAACATGGCCCAAAACCTATATTGTTTGTTACTTCCACAACAAATATCTTATCTGACACATAATACGAGAGATATGAGGGTCTTTCACGGGAACAATAAATCTTGATAATACTAAAATTCTCCATTGCTTCAAAGCTTCCCCTTTTATCCAAAAAGTATGTCGCTTCTAAAGAGAGTCTTGATGTGTTTGATCCAAATATAATTTTCTTGAAGGAAGAAATGAATGCATTGTATACTTCATAAAAATGATACATAGCCTTTTGCTTCCACAAAGTAGGATACCACATCTAAACAAGGTAAATTTTACAATTGACTTGTTTGGCTAAATGAAAACTTTTGAAAACATTACAATATGTTATGGAAAAAAATCAAGTACGAAGACATGTAGATTCTTTTGTTCTTTCTAAAATTTTCTAATTAAAAAGATAATTCACTAGAGATAATATTTTCCCAATAAAATATTACTTTCTCATGAATAGAAAAATACAAGATATACAGAGTCAGTCGGGAAATGGTAGCTGTAGATTCTTGTCCGACTACTCTGGCAAATAGCCATGCCATTTCTCGATAGATGTTTTTAAATGAACTAACCTAGATGCTCGATAGGTCTTTTGGGATCATTACCTCGTCTTCAATATATTCTCATAGGAGCTCCAATCCACCATTTCTTACCTTCAAAAAATCCTTAGCTTCATCCCCTTTGAAATTCATTGTCAGCTCTGGGAGTCTGAGCATTTTCTTGAAGACCAAAGGTGCTAAAGAAATAGGGGAATCTCATTGTAGCTGCATTATTCTCTTATTATCATCGAATTTGTCGATGCACCACGAAACCAAATCTTTAGAATCACATACTTCTGGAACACAACCTGCTAGAGCAATTCCTGACATCCAAATCTAGTTTGAAATCCTCTATGGAAGCGACAATGAGGAATAATACATGTATGTTCTTGACCATTGAAACCTTAAAGCTTCCTGTCCAAATGAGTTGATGGTATCTCCACAAAACTATTCCCTTCTTTTAGTTGTCATGCTTAATAAAGTTGATGGATTAATGCACAGTTATTTTCAAAACATTACTACCAAGTAAACCTTTTTATCATAATGTACTTCAGGGATTTTTATTCAAAGGAATGTTAATAAGAATTAAATTTAGAATTGATGAACGATTGTCTCGAGAAGATCGCCATTAATGACAGGTTTTAACACTTAACCCATTTGTTATTTTTGTGATATTTGCATTAAAATGTACATTGGGGGGAGTGACAAGATAGGACATGGATTACCGCAGGGCGAAAAAGAATCAAGATGAAGGGATATGAGCCCGGTGGGGGGGGAGGGGGGGGGGGGATCGAGAGGATGTTGTGGAGAAATAATGAAATCATCGGAGCCCCCCGGAGAGATTTTGAGAAATTGACTAAGTAGAAGAATGGATTGGAATGACGGGATCGAGGGTATACCAGATAAGAATCATAACATATTGCAGAGCGTGATGAATTATAAGAAATTGAATAAGTATGAGGAATCGGTCGGATGGAGGTGTCGCGGTCATAGACAAGTGAATCAAACAAATGCCTTAGACCTGCGGTAAAGTGTCTGGAGAAGTTTCTAAGTGTTGGTGCAAAATGAAGGCGACGGAACACGATAGTGTATTTTGGGGGTTGTAGAAGTTTAACAAGAGTGAAGATACCTCGTGAACCCGCAATAAATTTCTAAGTATGGTAAAAGAGTATATACAAGAGAGAGTTTACAAGAGACTTAACACATTTGAGGATCAACAAGTTGTTGATTCTTTATATATAATGTAAAGTCAACCTTAAACTAACACATGAATGTTATGTTTAGAATTGTTATTAAGTTTATATATTAGGATAATTTAGAAGAACTTTCCAGTTTATATATTAATAATCCATGTAAAAGCTTAGGTTCATGAAATCAAATAATAGATTAATGATATTAATTCTATTGCTTGTTTTAAATTAAAAAAAGGGGGATGAATAGTTATTCATCTTATAATAGATGACATAAATTTAAGATAATGTATTATGAGATACCTTACAATTCATTGGAATTACTCAAGAATTTATATAAATTAATGTTATTGACAGTAGTTGTGGTACCTATAAAGTTTTCATGAAATTACATATATTGCATGCTATGTTCAATTTCTCTGGTAGAATAGCGAGAGCTAGGCACTTTATTACTATATAGACTTATAGACTATTTGTTATGGAATATCTAATGGGACAAAGTTTCAAATGCATGCCTCATATATATCAGTGCTCTTATATTGATCAAGACCTCATAGATAGAACAATCAGGATACAAATCATAAGGAAAATTGCCACTATGTTTCTAACTGGTTTCCTATTTTTTAACAATTTCACTAAGTAAATTTTTTATTGCTAGCTTATCCAGAATGAGGCATGGGTCTCCCATTTCACTCTATGTGCTCCAATTATGCTTTACAACACGAATATGCTTTCAAAATCAAAGTCTTCCATGCTGATGAATTATGGCCCATCTATCATTGTTACAAACTATCTAATGGAGTGGAGTTTTAAATTCCCCCCTCAAAATCCGTAAAGTTCATTTTCTTATTGTCTTCTTCTAAGACACAGTAAGATAGAGTTCTTATGTAACCAAACAATCAAATTTAATATCAGGCTAACTTGATGTGCCTGACAAGAATCTTTGCAACACCAATATGCTTTCACAAAGTCTTCCATGCTACCATGCTAATGAATTATTGTCAATCTATCATTGTTATAGACTATCTAATGCAGTGGAGTTTTAAATTCCACCCTCAAAAGCACTAAAGTTTATTTTCTTATTGGTTTCTCCTAAAACCTAATAAAATAGAGTTATTATCAGTTTTCTTATTTTCTAACAATTTCACTAAAAAACAAT
>JZKD02S1665470.1:0-15590 GCA_000966675.3 Picea glauca | reverse complement strand
TTGCTCCAATTGTTTCCTTAATTCTTTAATTATTTTCTTGAGTCTACCAACTTTCTACTTTAGTACTTTAATTTTTTTAACCCTTCTCCTCAACAACTTGTTTTCCTGTTGCAATTTTTTGATTTTATTGTGGCCTTTGCCTATTGTTTTATGTTTATGGGGATTGTCAGGGTTTTCCTCACCTTGATCAACCAATGAATGTTCCTCTGTTTCTTCTGTGTACTCTGTCTGTTCTACAGGGCTGTTTACCTCAGTGTGAGGTTCTGGTTGTTTTGTATCTTCGGGGAATGGCATCTCTATGTCAGGGAGGTCCAAGGCAGGGTTTGAAGAGGAAGTTGGTGCTTGGTGCTCTTCAGACCTGCTTGTGTCTTTGGAGACTGATGTCCCTAAGTTCCCCAATACTTGAGCCATCTCTACCTCATAAATTTTGAATAACTATTCTATAAGGCTTTCAAGTGATGGGTGTGTATTTCCCTGAGTGTTTTCCTGTAAGGTTTGTTTTGTCTGTTCAATTTCCTGAGTATTTTCCTGTGAGGGATGTTGTGTCTGTATAGCTTCCTAGGTTTCTTTAGATTGTGCTATCCTTTTACTTCTTCTTCTCTTCTCAGTGGGGGTTTTAGGAACAACACTTGTTCTTTTTGTTTTCTTCTTTGATGTTTCTGCCTGTGTGGTCTGAATTTCTTCTAGTTGGATAGGGTCTACCTCAATTTTAGGCTAGGGTAATGGGACTTCCATTTGGTCACTGCCTCCTCCTTCTCGTGCTGTCTCAATTTCAGGCTGGGGTAATGTAATTTCCATTTGGGCGCTATCTCCCCCTTCCTATGCTGCCTCAATTCCCTGTAGGGGGTTTTCATGGTGTAATTCAGGTTGTTCCATTTGTAGAGGCCTATCGACCTCGATTAGATCACCCCAAGTTATTTTAGTTTGGATTAGGGCCCTGTTTACTATCAAATTTACTAGTCCATGGTGACTAATTATAGAGAAAATTTCTTTATCCATCTAAGTTCTTGCGGAAACTTCACGTAACATGGAATTTAGAAAAAGTGGTAAATTGATTACTAACCTCTATTTGAGTGCTGCTAAAAATTTGAGGTGGCACGGCCGCACCACATCTTACCTCCCATCATAGATGATATACCTTTTTATTACTCTTTCCAACTCCCTCCATGGCTCGTTGAGAGCCGTGGGGCTGAGTCCCTTCCCCTTTTTATCAAGTTCTTCTCCAGGATCCACAAAATATTCCACAGCCTCCTTGAGCACTGTATACTTCCCGATCCACTATATGCCTATGTTGGGGAGGCCTATAACCTCTGCTATAATTTCCTCAGTGATCGGAATTCGTATGCCTTGGACCATGGAGACTCCTCCCTGCAAGTTCTGGAAAAATGCGAGCGTGATATTCGTGTCATATCCTTGCAACCTGTTGAAGTACTCTGTCCACCCCAGATGGTGTAAAATTGCTCTTGCCTGCTCGGTTACCTGCAGTAATGTGGGCTCTCGGTGTACACTTTGGCCACCCATGTTTTCTATGATAAGATGAAGAAGACTATCATTCCTTGCTGCAACTTAATTCGACCAACTTTTTGAAACACTAGTAATAGAAAATATCATAGAACAACACTGTGTATATAAAAATGTGAGTTTTCCCATTTATTACAATCATTATGATCTATCAGTAAATGTGCACAATATCTTCCCCCTCATAAATGGAAAGGTCGATCTCAGCCGTCAAAATGTACGAGTGTAATAATGGAAAGTAGTTCAAGTGAGGTGTAATTACTATGCCGTCGTTGCCGCTGGATAAAAAAAATCATTAATAACTTTTCAAAAACCACTTTAACGGTAATTATGAACAATCATCACTTTGTGTGGGAAATTCAAATTGACATACCTATGTTCAAAAACATTTAAGGAAAAAGCTTCCGAATAATTTTTAAACTTGTTCACATATTTTATAAATGTTCCACATATCATAAATTTATAACTCTCCCTTGTTATTGGTTATAACTGGAATGACAACCTCATTTTTAGGAAAGGAAATCTAGGAACACACAAAAAACTTGGAGTGTTAAAGATAAACTTCGATACCACAGGCAGATCCACTGCTGCTAGTAGGCGTCCATAGCCTCGACAGGGTTTCCTTTTAACCCATAGATGAGCCTGTATCCTTAATAAATAGTTTGAATCATCTTTTCCCCAAAATACCACTATCCTGGTTTGGTAGCCAGATAACGATAATGTCACTCACTAGATCGTAACTTAAGTGAACAAGTCAGCTCGTGATGGGACCTCTTGTCCTTTGACGAAAAAAATGCCAAAGGCCATTGCCCTGGTGTGGTAGCCATAGTGGGAATGCCACTTATGTTGTTATCCAATGATAGTGGTAGGTTGGCCCGTGATGAGACCCCCTATCCTTTGTTGGAGATGTTTTATTACTTTACTTATATTTAATTTTTTTTTATTTTAGGTTCTATCAAGGGAGGCTCGTCTACTCCTTAAGAGTGAGGGCTGGAGTAAGAAGTGTAAGAATTCCAAGTAAAAAAAATGTGTTGTAGACTCCTTATTATAATATGAAGGCAAATTATCATTCAAGTATATGTAGATATATAGGGGAAATAAACGAATTATGGTGGTTAATGAATTATGAACAATTTTTAAGATAATTCAGAGAAAATAATCCAAAACTAATTCGCTAAGGTATGTTAAATAGTCCACACAAAAATGACAAATCATTACTTATGATCATTAGAAGTAGTGCCAATGAAAATTAATTAGTGAAGGTCATACCCAAAGGAGTGATTGACGATTAATGGCATGCTTATTCATGAGAAAAGAATCGTGACTTTTGAGAAAAAAGAACAACAATAAGAAATACGTAGAAGGAACAACAATTGTTCCTTTCGAATGAACAACACTATTCGAAAAAGGAACAAAAATCACTATAAAGGGAACACCAGTGTAACAAAGGGAAGGACAATCATTATTTCGAATGGACGATACTACTCATGAAGGGAACATTAATCACACAAAGGTAACAACAATTTTTCCTTTCAAATGAATGACAACCATATGCAAAGGGATCAACAATCACACAAAGGGAACAACAATCATTTCATTTTAAGTAAACAACAACGATGATGTTCAAGTTTTAACCATCTAGTTAAGGGATTGGAAACCTCCCACAAACATTTTTGTTTTAGTGAATCTATGATTAATTAGTCATCAACTAAATTCATTCAATTTCTATGGGTAAGTTTATTCAATAATCAAAGTATTGGATGGTCTGTTAGTATCATGCAGACATGTTCATCTTCTGTGAAAACAAGGTTTATATTTACTGAGTTTTTGTAGGAGTGAGGAACAAAAAAGAGTGCTAATTATAGTCATTACAGTCATCTTTCCCATTTCTTATTCTCTCAAGTGAATTTTAAAGAGTAAAAAGACTTAATCAATTATGTAAAGAAAACTATATAAAATATGTACAGTTCTGATAAGAATCATCATTTTATGAAGTTGAGGGTGCTGGGTTACCTTCCCAACTAGTTAAAATGTGAACAATAGGGTCCTTACTTACTTCTTGGCAAAATGATTCTTTTGAAAACGGATGATGGTAGAGTCATAACCGATGTCCATTTACCAGAAAAGGAGAACCAGATCCGTCGATGGTGATTAAGGTGATAGTTTCATTATCATGGACTTCATGGATTTCATGCGATCCGAGCCACCTCATCTGTAATTTTCCAAGAAAATCCTGAAATATGGAATCATAGAGAAGCACCCAATCGCCTTTCTGGAAGGATTTCTTCTTGATATGTTTATCTTGCCAGGTAGCTCTCTATTGCTTAATAACAACTGTGCGTTGTAGGGCGAACATGCGTGTTTCATCTAACTCATTGAGCTACTGTAAGCACTGTTTATGTGCCTCTGTAAGATCCAGTCCAATTTCCTGGGCCATCCTTAGAGTCTTGATCTCAAATTGAATTGGGAAGATGGGTTCTCATGAAGAATGCACATTTTTTTCCTGTACGTATGACATATTAGGTGCCAGACATAGCTAGCGTTTTTGTCAACGAGATTGTAAGGTTACATGGTGTACCAAAAAGGATCATATTCAATCGAGGATCGGTGTTTACATGACGATTTTGGACCAGTTTCCAAGAGGCTTTGGAAACACAATTGAACTTTAGTACAACATATCACCTTGAGACAGACGGGCAGACAAAAAGAACGAACTGAATTTTGGAAGATATCTTGCGTATGTATGTAATGGACCAACTTAAACGTTGGGAAGAGTTCTTGCCATTGGTATAATTTGCATACAACAACAACTATCAAAGTACCATTAAGATGGCACCATTTGAGTTTCTTTACGGGCGACCGTGTCAGATGCCATTGAGCAGAGATCGACTTGAGGATAGGGTCCTAGTAGGACCATAAGTGATCCAAGAAATGGAATAACAAATGGAATGAGTAAGACAAAGGGTTAAAGAAGCACAAGATCGACAAAAGAGTTATGCAAATGAGAATCACGTTGACCGCAGTTATAAAGTTGGCGACCATTTTTTTTGGCGAGTGAAACCACACAAGAGTTTGATCAAGTTTGGAAAGGGTGTTAAACTATCTCCTAAGTTTGTGGGACCTTTCAAAGCTGTGGAAAATAAATGACCTGTGGATTATTGACTAGCCTTGCCTGATTCTTTGAGGCGTATGCACGATGTTTTTCATGTGTCTTTTTTGAGACATTATGTTAGTGATCCTACACATGTGATTAACATGAGTTATTTATAGGTGTCGAATGAGGGTGCTCTCACGACAGAGCCAATCCACATCCTGGACCATCGCATTCGACAACTACAACGTTGAATAGTCGATCAGGTCAAGGTCCAATGGGACAATTATAGTCCACACTTGGCTACCTGGGAGGACGCATATGATATGCGTCAGCAGTTTCCTTACTTGTTTGATAGATTAGACATATAGATCTTGTCAGATACTTTTATTTACTGCATTTTATATACTGTACAACTTTGGGATAAAGTTAAAAACAATAGGGGGTGTATGTAACATCCCTCTCTACTGAGCACATGTTATCGACTTATTCTTTGAGGACACTTGCGTGCAAGTGATCCGGTTGTAGTACAATGTTATTTGTTTCAACTATGGATTTTACATGATGATGTGATGGGTTGTGATTTATTGTTACTTGATATATGTATTGACAGATGCTATTGATGATTTTACTTGAGTGTGCAGGACACATGACAGATTATAGATGCCGAGGGCATTAATGGACCTCCTTGGACTCCAGATTGAGTCGAGGAGTGGATTGTATTTGGTTTGAGTATTTCATTTTATGCATAGGATTGATTGTAGTATGATTTTGTATATGGATCATTGACAATGTTTCGTCGATGGATGAAGGCTGACGAAGGATTTCTAATCTGAATCACATAAGGAGTAAAGGGGCCATGCACAAAAAACTAGACATTTAGGGAGAGGTGTGGCAGAGTCCTTGACACACCCTAATAGGTTAACAATTACCTAGTTTGAGAGATCCACGATGTCGTGAGGGAAAATTGAGATAGTCGCTCACAGATATTTCTAAGGGGCGCACAATAAGGCAGAGTCCTTATTCCTTAGAAGCCCCTAGTCTCTCACAAGGTCGCCTGAGTAAAGTGCTGACTCCAAGGGTTGGACAACTACCAAAACCAGTAAAAAGGTGAGTGCCACCCTTGGAGCATGTGAGTGCATCTTGAAGGGAACGTCGGGTAATTCAAAAAATTGAGTCAATGAATCTATGTGGCCTAGAAAACAATGAATTGATTTGACATTGTCGGATTTAAAATATTTAATTAATGAGTAATTTTATTAATTATAAATCCCCATATAAGTATAATCCTATTCTAAGACAAAGCCTAAGTCTAAGTTTAGTTAGGGGACTAAAATAAAATGTTAAATAAAAGAAAGATTAGAGATAAATCAATCTAAAAGAAAAAGTGAGATAAATATAAAAGATTTGATATAATGCACATGTTCATAAGAAAATACCAAAATGAAATTTTAAAATAAGAAAGGAATAGAGCATGAGAGAATAGGTCTACACATAGAATGGTATCTAGAGTTTAGTTACCACTAGTCTAACTATAAGAAGACTCCTATATTAACTCTAACTCGGATTTAGTAAGGAGTAAGTCATTAAATGAGAATCCGGGAAATAAATAGACAACAAGGAGCGGTTTAAGGAACACATTTGGGAAATGTGAGGGA
Source organism: Picea glauca (assembly GCA_000966675.3). Lineage (NCBI taxonomy): Eukaryota > Viridiplantae > Streptophyta > Pinopsida > Pinales > Pinaceae > Picea > Picea glauca. Next base: position 9,323 of record JZKD02S1665470.1, on the reverse strand, counting down.
AATGGACTTTTAATTAAAATAAAATATGTAATTACTTGTGCAACTTGGGGAGAGGATGAATAATCCTGATTTATTTAATTAAAAAAAAACTAATTAATTGTGCATGTGGACATGTGTCACTGAGGAAATTCTTATAAAGAAAATGGTCTAGATGGGAAAATGATCACACTGGTTATTGGTAAAGTTATGCTGCCAAATTATTTTTGACTGGTTTTACTTGTGAGAGTTGGGATACCAAGATTTATATAGAGTGGTGGCTCTACCACTTATAAATCAAGGTAGAGCTCTCCATTTCTAACTCAAATTCATTGCATACAAGTTCATTCAAAATTGAAACCAACATATTAGATGTAAGACATGTATGTACTATCTAATTTTTCAGAGCATGATTGGAAAATCCAGATCATGTTATCTTATCCCTTAAGTGGTCTAGAGGACATATGGGGACCCAAATATTTTATAATTGACAACTATTTGAGATCTAGTTCTATGTGCAAACTTGTTCAAAGTAGTACAACAATTCATCAAAAATCACCTTATTCGAATGGACCACAAAAGTAAACCAAACTAGATGGAATCCTACATATCCATATAAATGTACTTGATGTAATTTTATTTATTTATTTTAGTTTTTAGTTTTTTTCTGGAATATTGTTTACATACATCGTAATGGTATGTCATCTTCAATAATTCGTTCATGATCGGATTTTGTCATTTTCCATTTTCTAACTTTCGATTTTTCCTTTGATTGATCCTCTATTAACTTTATGTGCACTGCACATACCAAATAACTATATTGATAGCTTATGACATCTGACTAATAGTCTTGAAAATGAACATGACTTTCGGTTTCATGGGTTTCTTGAAAAAAATAGCCTTATAGTATGATGGATCCTCTTTCATATATAAAATCGTTATCATTGTAATCCTCCAATAACTTCATATTTCTTTCTGTGCACCACATCAAATAATATTTAATATTTTCATCATTGTCTACAGGTGCAACAACAACAAATACATCTCCTGCAAATAATGCCCGATATGCCAACAAACAAATCGTTAGATCAACATGCACAATTTTGTACTATTTGAATTATAATATATATTTATATGTGTACATATATGTATTGTTTAAATATATAAAATATTTTTGAACAATTGTATAATTCATTTTACCTTCTCTAACAAGATCGAAAACTCTATCACCATCAGTTGACATTGTAGTGTCATTTGATTCCATCTCCTCTGAGCTTGCAAGTGGCATTTTCCCCTTTGTATTAATTTCTACATGTTTCCAAGCTTTAACATATTTGTCATTTTTGTTTTCACAAATCTCACCAAATTTTGTGTCCTCTGTGCAAATTGAACAAAAACAAGATGCATTCCTTTTATCAAACGCATACACATTTTGGTAGGCTTTTGTTTTATTTAATGCAATTTTCAAGTCACGTGTATTGTATTGGCTTCATATGGGATTGATATATCTACATCTTCGATTCCAATATGTCAAAAAAACCTGCACGATTCAATAATAATTTATTAAAAGAATATGAATACCAATATATATATATATATATATATATGTTAGCTTGACAAATTTTTGATATTGAACTTTCATACATGTACAACATATATACACACGCCTGCACACATCCCTTGTCAGATTATGTTCGTGGCTTAGAGTTTCTTGGCACGATTGAAAAACTTGATCAATAGATACAAATTGATTAACATAATGATTCTTCTGATACCTTCGAAGTGCTCGTTTTACACATGCCCCTGCACCGTCATGCTCTTTTTTCCCATGACTAGTTTCAAAGAAATTCCAACAATGCTTAATTTTTGATTTCTTATGAAGATGCCACAACCAATAGAATGATCGTGAAGATTTGAATTGACCTGCACATCCATCTGACAATATCTAATGTTGATCATATTTGATCCCATGGGCTTTCAAGGAATCATATTGTTTATCAAAACACCGTTGTACATAATGAGTATCACCCGTACAATCATTAGTTATATAAAAGTGATATTCTTTAATGACATGTTGATTCTCATTGGTTCTTTCCATGTTATCAACACTCTATTGAGCATGTCTATATAGAACGTGGACAAACATAGAGACTTGATCGGAATAATAATATTCACTATGTATTTCTCTTTGTGCAACAAATGTATAATTCTCTGCAAAATCAACCACTGACAAAATCATCCCAGGTGGAAAAACTTCACAGGATTGTTTGAATTGTAGGTCTTGCCATCAATCTCTATGTGAATGCTTGGTGTATTTATAAATTTTGTTTTCAAACTTTTTCAAAAAATCTATCACAAAGATCTTATCCTCTTGCAAATCAATCCTTTTGGAAATAACATTTGAAGAATTTGGAGCAGTAACATTGATATATTCACATCTCTTCCAATTCACTATTATATTGGACAAGGATTGATCACTCGTATCAATATGATACTTGGAGTGAAATAAAGCTAGATTTCCACAGTGCTCGCATTTCTTTCCACCAACACATTTTTTTGGTAAAATAATTCAACACCTTCTCTTTCACATATAATTTGGGATATAAAGACATGAATATTGGAAGGAGGTGAACTTGCCCAAAATGTTTTACCAAAATCAAGTAAAATGTCGTAATATAACTCAAATTCCACATGACAACGACAACAACAAGTGTCACAAATAGTGATGGGTTTAACATACCATGGTTTTTGTTGCACAAATGTATTGATGGACATTTTAACTTGTCTGTGCTTCTCTTTGAACTTATTGAACAATTCTATTTGCGTCATTTCCAATATATGTTTTAGAATATCTTCATATTGACTTCGTACTATTCTTCGTGGCACAACATCCATTCCATTGGCTGAAACAAAAGAATTTTCCAACCAATATTCACGGACCTTAGTTTTATCATCTTTTGCAAGTATATCTTTGCAAGGGTGTCTACAAATGACTGTCCAACAAGCAAGTTCATCATTTGCATCTATTTGCAATCAAAATTTTCTATGTTTATACAATATTTTTCTTGAGGTTCCCATCATTTTTTCCATATGTTGTGTCAACCGGTCTTTTACATTACTAGATGAAACAAATGTTGTTTGTATTTCTCTACGTGTAACACTAACATTTTTTTCTCTAGAATTTCCAAAATATTTTCATGCATCTGTTATATTTTCAAGTATACTCTGTTTCACCTTTCTATCTTTTGTCATTTTTTGAATACCCAATAATGATGTAGTTTCTTTTAACTTTTTCGACTTTATCATACCTCTCAAAATTTGAGCTTGTGTTGCTACTAATTCATTTTTGAAAAATGTATCGTAAATCGTTTCAACACAATATCGTATAACATGGTCAGATTTTTTATCCCCAATTTTTTCAGTATCAACATTTTCTAACATTTCATCATCAATGTTGATATCACCTACATAAATTTAAATATAATTAAAAAACATAAATTAAATCTATTAAATTTAAAAACACTTGAATAGATTCAATTTTCTAAGTTGTAACCATAAAAAATTCAATTAAATGTTGTATAAAAAATATACAAATTTAAATTAGATTTCTTAAAAAACTAAACAAGAAATCATAAATTACTTAAAATCTAAAAGTGTTGAAATCTCATATTATATATATACACCTATAGGTTGTTGGACTCCTGCTTCGTTTTTAGCTTCAACGACTTCGTCAATGTTACGAGGCAAATCTATTTATGTTTTTTGCAAAATATTTTCCAAATTAAAATAAATTATATTAGACAATATTTTTTTTGAATTCTAAACATTATATATATAATATGTATGCATGTACCTGGTTCCATTTCTTCTTGTTGATCATCAATATGTAAATATGTAATTACATTATCATCACTTGTTCCTTCAATATTTGCACGTTCTTGTTCTTTCTTCTATAGTACTATTTCGACAGTTCATTATGACGAGTATCGTCCCGAGTGAGATCATATTTTCTCTTGCGCTCCCTTTTGCTGCCCATGATTATTCAATCTGTAAAGGTTTAAAAAAAAAAATATTTTATAAGAAGAAATATAATTTCAAACATCAAATGTTATAGCTCAATAAATATTTTTTTAAAAGAAATAAAAAGATTAATTTTATAATCATATCTTAAAAATCTTGGAAAAAATTGCTCAATAAACCAAGTTGCTTTAAAAGAAATTTTGGATAAACAATTGATTTTAAACACAAGTTAAAAAAAACTTTGATCTTGAAAAAATTTGCTTGAGAAAACCTTCCTTATGAAAAAAATTATTCAAAAAAGACATTGACTTTGAAATGATTTGTTTAAGAAAACTTACCTTCCAAAAAAATCTCTTGGATATAGGAATAAATTGTTTATGAAAACCTCCACTTTCAAAAATATTTTTGAAGAAAATCTTCAATTTAAAAAATGTTGCTTCAATAAGTGAAAATTAACGAAAATGTTGCCCCAATAAAGCAAAAATAGCAAAAATGTTACCCCGGAAAAGCAAAAATAGCGAAAATGCAGAGTGAAATGGTTGTGAAGATTTGTTAAAAGCATTCAGATGAAAGAATTTATATCTTTCCACGTCGAATCATTGCGTCCCTCCATTTTTTTTTTCCGACCGATGGATGTTTGAATTTCAACTTTTCGGATGCAAACTGTTTTCAACTGAAAGTTATTTTTTCCATTAGAACTAAATTTCGGCCGAAAACTTGCACCTATGGTACTGTTCAGAAAACTGCCACTTCTCTTTAGCTTAGTCTAACTTTGGAAGGAGCAAACTCCTTCAAATATTGCTAGTCTAGTTTCAGAACTATTACCAAAATTTTTAGAATTGAATGGGCTTTCATTTGATACAATTTTTATTCAATTTAATTGTGTTTTAGTATTTTTAATTCATTTTATAAAAAAATGTGTGCAGATTTTTTTAGATGACATAATGATTCAGTAAAATGAAAAATCAATATCTGCAATAATACATAGTAAAAAATTATGGAAAATTTATATTACGAAACCTTTCACTGTCCTCTTCAAAAGATTAGTTTTATATTTTGCTTTTAAATAAAAATTAAGGCACATACAAGGAGTCTCACTAAAAGTGTTTAAAATTTGCAACTTTTTTAGATTTCTCAAATTACAAAAATTGTAGAAATTATAATATTCATTCATTAAATTCAAAACTAAAGTCATACTTTAATAGAGTCTGTTTATATTATTGCAACATATTTCATTTTTCAAAAACACACGTTTATTAATGAGTACATTCACTTCTAAAAAAATAACTCATTATCAATGCCTTCATTTTTAAGGAACATACTGTCAAACAATTGCTAAATTGACATATCAAATGTCAATAAAAAAAATTCAAAAAATAGTCAATAGAAAACTAACAAAATTCATGACAAGATTTGTTTTTACTATAAAGTGAAATTCTAAATAAATAAAACATACTTTTGTTTACCATAAGTTGAAAAACTTCTGAAAATATATTTTATTTTCTCAAAAAATAAGGAAAATAGACACCTAGATTCATGATTTTACCAACAATCTACATGCTCAATGACTTTATTGTTCATGGAAAATTTATGCTTAATCAAGACAATACAATAATTGAAGTAGAAAAACTGGAGGAGAATAAGATTTTCTTTGTTTAATTTTTACAAAAAAGACCTTCAAACAAAAAAGGTATGTTTTGAAAGATTGTTTTACTAAGTTCCTTACAATTTCAATTTTGAAATTTTTTCAATGTGTTTTGACATTCAATTTCATTGTAAATTGCACGGATATCAAATTTGTCAAATGGAGACAGAATCACTAAGTATCACTAAGAAGACTAAAACTGTAATAACACTCCATTATACAAACCAAGTAAGTAGATATTATGAGTTAGCATATTATTATTTTTTATGTTCTTTTAAAGTTAACAAGTTAGAAATTTATCTGCTACAACAATTATGTAAATGATGCAAGAGCATCGCTCCCACTCAACATTCAAGTCTGCAACCAACACAACGCCCATTAAACTGGTTTGGAATCCAAGGAAGGCGCGACATTTATTTTGAATCCATTGTAATTAAAGATCCTTTGAGATCAAAGGATAGAAATGTTGTATAGGCCATGAAGGATGTAAAAGTGTCGTTAATGACTGAAGGTTATACATATTTGAGCGTCAACTCATATCAAAACTTGTAAATATGCATTTACTGTGATAACTTAGTGATAAGAAGGCATTTAAAAGATGTGGAAGCACTAGAATTCTCTAGAGAAGAAGGCTCGAGAAGCCAAGATTGTATAAGTCATTGTAATCTATGCTGTAAGATAGTTTTTTTTTAAAGAGAATAGAAGAGAAGAGAAAATCTCTCAAATCCTGTGAGGAGACTGTAAGCTTGTTTTGTACTTACTGAAACTAAATAGATACTGTGTTGTTGTATTTATGCATTTGTGTGTTTGTATATTCTATGAAAGAGTTTATGATTCTGTTTTAAGTTTCAATTGTTTCTCTTCTGGGGGTCACAATGCAAAGTGTGTATAGTTCCAATGCAAGGTGTGCGGAGGATGAACCTTCTACGGGTTCAAAGCTCAGGACAGACAATTCAAGGTGTGTATAGAGTCAATGCAATGTGTGCAGAGGCCATTAACTTCTAAGGATTAGAGATCAGAAGGGAAAGTGCAAGTATACACAGAGTAAGCGCAAGGAGTGTGTAGATGAACCTTCAAAATAAAAAAGATCAGGAGGGAAGTGCAAGTGTGCACCAGAGTTCACTTCTTAGAAGTGACAAAGCTTAGGAGAGAAAACGACGTGTGAAGTTCTGAGATGGAGCTCAGAGGATTGTTATAAATACTTTTGTAAGGAATTGACGGTCCAGATTACTTGCTTGGGCTCTGAACTACCCGTGAATCGTCGTTTGCACCCACAAATCTCACCCATAGAACGATACTCCAGTGTGAACGTAGATCTCCGAGTCATTCAGTGTGTTATCACTCAGTAATTTCTTTGGGCTGTATCAAAGAAATCCCTGAGGTAACTGTTTCATACGACTTTAGATTGTATTTTGACCTATACAACCAGAGAGGGCTCTCTCATATGTCTAATGACTCATAATAACTCAAATATTTCATCAATAAATGCACAGAGGTCCGATTTGTCAATAGGACAAGTTTATTTTTGTTTTAAAAGGGATGGTATGATAAGCAAGAGAGAAAGTACTATTGGGCAATGGAGTTAATTTAAGAAAATAATAGAAACAAATGACTGAGTGACTGAAATTGAGAGGATAAAGGCTAAATATGCAACAATATTTTAGTTTAAAATCGTTGAGTGTGGCGAGAGAAAAAACACATAAAGCAACTTGGAGCACCGATGTGGATGAATTCAGAGTTAACTTAGAAGAAACATAGTTTTTCTAAATGGCGCGAATCTAGAGCACTGAACAGTGAATTGTAGATTCAAAATCATGTTCTAATTTAGACAGAAATTTATAGATGTGAATATAAGAGAACATAAAATCACATATGCAAAGAAATAATACAATACATCAGACTGCCACCATTAGAATCTTTTCATCAAAGCTTCATGACTTTTGCATTAAGTTTCAATTGGATCAAAAAAACTACAATCAATAGTCACTGTCTACACTGTTTTTGCCAACCAACCCCGTTTACATGAAAATGATACCCATATATAGAAAACTAATTTCACCCTTGGTTGCTATGGTCAAACTACTTCCTCCTAGAATCATGGATCCGTTTTCTTTGAAAGAGAACAATAGCTTCAATGGATTCACTAAAAATAGAAACCTGACTTTGCCAAATCATAATCGTAACCGAAATATTCTTTACAATAATTGATCATGATCATAATTTGACCATATGGTTGTGATGATTCATCATGTGCACTGTTGGACACTTTGTCACCCTTGCACAACAAGTCTGCTATGCAATAGTAACCTACAACAAAAAATGCAGTGGATTGCGCAACAAACTAGGAAAATAGGCGTTAACGATGACATCATATATCACTAATAAAAAACTATTTTCTGAAACTAAGAGAGGCTTTTGTATGTAATATCATTATAAAGATAAAACTCTCTCGGTTTCTTGAAATTCATCTCCATCTGGCCGTAATACGTGTCAAAAAAACATGTCTTGGACAAGAAATCATGAAAACTGAAAAATAAGACTCAAATATTCCTTCGAATCTCCCAAAATATGAAACGATTTTCAAATATGAGAGAGGTTTTTATTATTTGGTTTGTTCTCAACAAAAACCTCTCGGGGAATTTCAAAATTCCTCTCCAGTTGGTCAGAAAGTGATCTTGAAGTTGAACACTAAACCAATCATTTGCACAATGCGACCTTTAGCCTGTGTGCAGGAAAATCCTCTGTGCAACGAAATCCACTGCACGATAAAATCCACAGTGTGACAATATCCTATGCATGATGAAATCCTATGCACGACAACCCACTGCACGATGAAATCCACCGCGCGACGAAATCCACTGCGCGACAACATCCTATGCACGACATCCCACTGCGCGACAACATCCTATGCACAACATCCCATTGCGCGATGAAATCCATTTCATGATGGAATCCATTGCATGAAAACATCCTATGCACAACAACATCCCATGCATGACAACCCATTGTGCGATGAAATGCACTGCACGACAAAATCCACTGCACGAGAACATCCTATCCATGTCTAAATCCACTGCGTGAAGAAATCCCATGTGCGATGACATCCTCTGCGTGAAAACATCCTATGCGCGACAACATTCCATTCACTATGAAATCCACTGCGTGACGAAATCCATTGTGCGACAGAATACTTTGCGCGGTGAAGTGCTCTGCGCAATGCGTAGCAAATTTTGCAATGCACAGTTGCAAATGGAAATGGAAATAATAAATGATAATATTCCTTTTGAAACTAACCCTTGGAGATGTTAGATGATGCCAGGCATAACGACAATATGGGTGCTAACAAGCATGACTTTGCAAATTTTTGACAGACCTCTAACCTTAGCTATGCAAATCATGGTGCTAACACGGTGATTTGGCACTTCGGGTAGATTTGATCGTCGTTGTTTAGAGTGTAATAACCCCAAATCTTGGAGTCCGAAAGTAAAAATCTATCGTAGATCATGGAAGGAGGAAAATCCCCGCAAACCGTCAGATCTGATCATTTGAAAAAGAAGAGAAAGTGGAAGGATAGGGTGAGAATCCACAACTACCGGTCAACCTTGCTTTATGAGAAGGTTCGGCTGATAAAGTCTTTAGTGAAAAGGAGTGTTATGTTTGGAGTGAATTCTCTGGGAGTTTC
>JZKD02S1665459.1:107001-134385 GCA_000966675.3 Picea glauca | reverse complement strand
TATATTATATATATATATATATCAGTGCCCAACTAATAATGAAGCACTAATGTGTTAGAATTATCACACCACTTTTCGGTGCTTTGTGTCTAACATGGAGCACAAGTAATGGTTCTTATTGAATTTTGTAATAACACCGATTACTTTTACACTTTTTTTTTACAAACAAAGTTTAATTTAAGTTTTTTATAAATACAAATAAGTTATATATGTGTTTGTTTTATAATTTCAATCTTTTTTTTTTATCTATACATGTGTGTGGGAGGGGAGGGGGGATAGAAAGAATTTTGTGTGAATTGGAGACAATGACGATGACATGTGTAGGAGAAAAAATAGAAGCAACTAGAAGAAAGAAATTTAATTCACAAACTACGTATGCAAACCTCCATAGTTTAATTTTGCAGAGGAAAAAACTGAGATCACTCTTCGGTGCCTTTCATAATTTAGCACACGGATTCAATTCTTTTCCACTTTCTCAACTCTCTAGCTCTCATCTCCTCCTTTGCGAGATGCTCAAATTTCTCCAAGATACCGTCCTCATCATTCTTATAGCCATAATATGAATTGGTGTCAATTCGCTTGTAAATCAGATACCTACACCTCCACTTATTTGCCTCATGGGGACTGATTGAATAACTCTTTGAGGTTGGGGAGGAATTTCATAACCCCATGTTAGGTCACCGAAATTTCATCTTTCACACCCTTTCTCCTTGAATTTTAACCATATTCCATTTTCTTGTAACCTTGAATTAAGACAATTTTAATTTTTATACGAGGGATTAGACTGATTATTTTCCAATGCAAATATTTTCATATTTTAAGTGATTTTATAATAAAATATTAAAAAAATAAGATGTTCTAACTTAACCTTGAAAGTTATGCGAGTTTGGTGATGTTTACAAGTATATTTGGAGTTTCAAAATGAATAATTTTGCCACTTTGCTCCAAATTCGAATTTCATCTTCAACCATTGAAGATTTGTTATGGATTTGGATCATCGTCAACTATCTTGGATGTGGAAATAATCTTGGATTGTAGACAATATTAGTGTGAATTGTTTTGAATTATTAGCAAAGATCTTGTAATCATTTACTAGTTGGTTTTAGTTTTTACTTATTAGTAAATGGTTGTAAACTCATGAGAGAAAAGTGGATTTGAATTTATTAGTTGTTAATTATATTCTTAAATCAAAATCATGTATAAATAAGAGTGCCTTATCAATTCCAAGGGGAGGACTCTTGGATCAAATGTCCAATTCATGATGGAGTGAATAAAACATTTCAGGATCTTCTCTTATATGGATTGTACAATATGTAATTTTATTGTGTTTTATGATTTGATTAAATTCTATGATATCATATTTTCATTCCCCCCACTGAATTCTTAGGAGAAAGAGCTCTCTCCATGAGAGAATGATGGTTCATTGTTTTATTTATGTAATTTTATCTCGTAGTTAGATTTCTTCATTAAATACAAGAATGATGGGTTTCTTTTCCACAAGAATGGTTTGATGGTTTAATTTCATTGTTTTTACTTCAAAGATTTAATTGCTTAATATTCTTATTTCTTTCCTTTATTTTCATGATTTTAAATTATGTCCAAGTGTGTTAACAATAATGAGTGGTTTTTTTACAGAAATTTTATGAAGTTGTTAACCCTAAGATCTTGAAAGACCTATCAAGACATAAGACTTGAATCTACGATTATGATATTTCTAGATTAGGTTTTACATCACAAGCTTTATTTGATTTGGTTTTATTCTTGGTAAATCTATGGGAGTTGTTAAGTGTTGACTCCTGGAAATGATTTATCAAGCGAATTGCATATTTAAATTTAGTAGGAGTAGTTTAGATGACTAGTCATGCATGCACAATCCAACTATATCACAAGCTTACGATCTTCCATATTGATAATTTAATGATCAACAATCAGATTTACCAACATTTTTGGCATCGTTCTTGAGGATATGCTAATGGATTATGCATTGGTAATTTGGTTCTTCATTCTTTCATTTTTTTTTCCTTTCTGTTTATGCATATTATTTTTGGTTGTGATGCAGAAGCATCGCTTCACCCTAGAAAAGCACCAGCCATCCAGCACATCAAAGCGCGCATTCAATGGAGGAGAGAGGTGTCAGCCCTCATTTGAAATTTCAAATTGTAATTTAATTTTTGTAAGGCTGGAAGAGCCAAAGACATGATTTTGCGCAAGCTATAGATAGGGTCACCTTTAATGGCTGACAAGTTGATGGGGATCTAGATCTGATTCGTATCAGATGGCCCATTGAATGTAAATTCATTGTAATTTATGAGAGTAGGTAGCTTGGAGAGAAGATCTCGAGGAGCCCCATTTTGTAAAAATATCTTTGTTTTCTATTTAGTAGTAGTAGTAGTGTAGAAGAAGCAAGAAAAGGGAGAGTCGAGACTCTGTTGTAGTGAGAGCTCGAGGACATTGTAAACACACATTCTTATTAATAAAAAGAGAAGTTTTTCCTACATATTGTATTGTGTGTGTTTATGAACATCTATTATTATTTTATGTGCATATGTTGTAGATGTATGTTAGATGCCATCTACAGGGGTAGATAGAGTTTCTCATCTATTTAGGAGTTTGTTGATTTATGTATGGGTTATTTATGGTTTCATGCAAGAGGTTGCATGATAGAATACCGAGGGTTCCATAAGCTAGTGCAAGAGTGCACTTCTGAGTTCTGTGGAATTCAGGCAAAGACGTGCCACGAGGGCGCACCAGAGGAAGTATTAAACTCAGGAAGAAGCCTCAAGGTTGTTGAATAACTTGGAGGTGAGACTATGCAGAGAAGGTACAGAGAGAAACATAATCACTGAAGGTTTTGTAAAGCTCTGCCAGGAGGGCATCGGGTGAGTTCATAGAGTGCACAAAAGAACTCTATTTCGAGTTCAGAGAGAAGAGAAGTGTCAATGAGAAGACACTTACAGAGTTACTGAACATTCTGTGGGTCCAACAAGGAGTTCTTGAGAAGGAGTTGCTAGGAGGGCACTTCCATCTCTTCGAAGGACATAAGGGATAGATACCTTTGAGGTCCGAATAGTTGAATCTCAAGGAGGACAAGGACCTATGCAAGGAACGCACCATGCCAACACTCAGACAAAGTGTTGAGAAGCATCCATTTGAAAGCTAGTCAGGGCACAAGGAGTGCACGTAGAAATGACTTGTCACAATTTCAAAAACTTAGGAGGAATAGTGAATTTGTGAATAGAGTTCTAACAGGAAGGAACAATAGGTCAGGACACTTTGAGGTCCAAGTCTCAGTCAAAGCTCAAGAGGGACAACGTTTCCATAATGCAGGCGAGACCCAAAGTATCAGGGATTGTCGGAGAAATATCGAAGTCCGAGACCTTTGAAGCATGGAAATATTCTAAGGATAGGAGAATGTGCAAATCTCAGGAGGAGGAGAAACAAATGTCATTAGATCAGCTGGAGAGACGTGATATGGACCGTTGAACTTCATGTCCAGACGCACAGAGTAGAGTGCAAGAAGAATCAACGAAGGGAGCATCGATTACTCGCAACAGGCGAGATTGCCATTTAATCGAAACCATTGATCAAGGGGAGGTTTGGGATGTTGATTTGGGTCATAGGAGAATCAGGGTTCGGGAGTGGAGAACCTTGTGACCTGGAGTCAAGAGTTGCAAACTCTCAAATCGTGAAGTCCTGAAAGAACTAGGATCAACATGAACTATTGATTTGGTTCATCGCAAGTAAGGAATCATGAGTCTTAAGGATAAGGTCTTGACTCCTTTACATCGTGAAGTTGTGAAATGCGACGAGCACCTTTTGGGCTCAGTCACTGGTCATGGGACAAGGTGACGTGGAGATAACTCAAGGGAGGAGCCAAAGGACCGTTAAGCCCTATTTTGGGTTTCAAAAACTGAAGGAGTCGAGAACTCAACAACAGGAATCGTGAAGTCCCGAATTCTAAAATTCCTATTGGGTAAGGCCCATGGTCACAGCCGGTGATCACATGGGGAAGTGAAGCTCGCACTTGGTGCTTGATTCTCACATGGCGGGTTTCAATCAAAGGACTTGTGGATCTTTTCAAAGGGTTCCAGGAGGAAACCAAAGGTGATGCTTCAACTGTGTGGAGGTAGAAAGATCCTTGACCGGGAGGTTAGCGGAGCCTATCGTGGTAGAGGTAGGGGGTCTGCATCAAGTGGTATCAGAGCCACTTTTTTTCTATAGACTACAGATAAAGGGAGGCAGAATAGAAGAATAAGAATATGAAGTGTTGGTGCTCTATAAATATTGTTGCAAGGAGTGCAACAAATGGTAAGAAACTAGGTGGGATGAAACTAGAGAGAAAGAAGATGACTACTTAAGTCCATGAACGTGGTCTAAAAGAAGATCACCAATAGAAAAACAAGGCTAAGATAGATAAAGAACTCAGGGATATAAGGGAAAGAATGGATAATCTTGCATTTAAAATGCAGCAGGATGCAAAAATGGATTGGAGGTATGAATGGCCTCTGAAGAGGAAATAAAAATCGCTCATTCAAAAATTGTTGTCCAGAGGACAATGAAAGATGTTGAGAGGATGGTTGAGGTATGTTAAGGGCCTCAGTGACACACAGGAAGTGGTTCATATCTATGAGATGTAAGTTGGGAAGAGTCTCAATGAATAAATTTCAAATTGTGAGATGGGAAATGAGATGGGATCATTGGAGGATCTCATAGACTGCCAGATGGGTAGGACATAAATCCCATATTGCCCGGTGGGTAAGGGAAGCGAGATAAAAGTGTTTGATAGTCTCATGAACTCAGAGGTGAGTTCATATCAAAAAGGAGATCTGATGAAGAAGGATCATAAATGCATTCTGATCATTGGAGGAATTGAGGTATTCCTCCCATATAGCCTAGTCGAGGCCAAAGCCTGTGTTGCAGTTGCAACAACAACGGAAGGAATACAACCAATTGTGATTATCAAGGAGAAAGAAGGAATGGAGAAAATGTTGATATCTACCTAAGCAGAAGAAGAACATGTAGATAAGATGCTCACTCCATGGGAGAAGGAGTTGGAGATGTTGGATGATCGGTTGGACCATCTAGAGCCAGTAGATGACTACCACGAGTAGACAATCATGCAGATTTATGGAGAAGAGCATTCAGGGAAATTGCTCGAAAATTTCAGCCAGGGATATGAACAGATGATGACTACAACACCGAGCCATGCAACAAAAGATGAAGCAAAATTCCATTCTGGGGAGCAGCTGGGGAAAGTTGGAGTTGAACCAGTGCAAGGAGAAATGGCAGAAGCTAAGCTGTCAAAAGAGGAAGTTGAAAAACAGCTCAGTGACAAGACTGTAGAACTAAATTTTGTAGTAGGGTGGCAAGCTAAGGCCACAAGAGATGTTGAAAATTTAAAGGAGGAAGTGCGACGAAGTAGGATGAAAAAGAAGAGCCAGCCAGTTGGGGAGATGGATGAGGTAATTGAAGAAATTAGAAGGCTGATGTTGAGGTTAGCAACAGAAACCTCCAGTGAGGAGAAGCTGAGCAGAAAGAAGCCTGCAAGAGCAACAAGGAAACAACAACAAGGTAGTGGGGTAGTTGGACAGCTCCAAATAACAGTTTGGGATCCAGGTGGATTTCAACAGAGCTTGGAAGCTCATAAGCAGGATCTCATGAATTTTTCACAGTAGTGGAGTATGATGCAGTAGCATCACTTCACCCCAACAAAGTGCCAACCATCCAACACATCAAAGCACACATTCAATGGAGGAGAGAGGCGTCAGCCCTCATTTGAAATTTGAAATTGTAATTTAATGTTTCTAAGGGTGGAAGATCCAAATCCATGATTATGTGCAAAATGTAGATAGGGTCACCTTTAATGGTTGATAGCTTGATGGGGATATAGATCTGACTCAGATTAGATGGCCCATTGAATGTAAATTCATTGTAATTTATGAGAGTAGGTAGCTTGGAGAGAAGAGCTCGAGGAGCCCCATTTTGTAAAAATATATTTGTTTTCTATTTAGTAGTAGTAGTAGTAGTGCAGAAGAAGAAATAAAAGAGAGAGTCGAGACTCTATTGCAGTCAGATCTTGAGAACATTGTAAACACACATTCTTATTAATAAAAAGAGTAGTTTTTCATGCATATTGTATTGTGTGTGTTTATGAACGTCTATTATTCTTTTATGTTCATATGTTGTAGATGTATGTTAGATGCCATCTGTATGGGTAGATAGAGTTTCTCATATATTCAAGAGTTTGTTTATTTCTATCTGGGTTCTTTGTGGTTTCATGCAAGAGGTTGCATGACAAAATACTGAGGGTTTTGTAAGCCAGTGCAAGAGTGCACCTCTGAGTTCTATAGAATTTATGAAAATACGTGCCAGGAGGGTGCACCAGAGGAAGTCTTAGAGTCATGGAGAAGCCTCAAGGTTGTTGAATACCTTGGAGGTGAGATTGTGCAAAGAAGGTACAGAGAGAAACAAAATCACTGAAGGTTCTATAAAGCTCTTTTAGGAGGGCATCGAGTGAGTTCATAGAGTGCASAAAARAACTCTATTTCRAGTTCAGAGAGAGGAGAAGTGTCAAGGAGAAGACACTTATAGAGTTACTGAACATTCTGTGGGTTCAACAAGGAGTTCTTGAGAATGAGTTTCTAGGAGGGCACTTCCATCTCTTMGAAGGACATAAGGGATAGAGACCTTTGAGGTCTGAGTAGTTGAATCTCAAGGAGGACAAAGACCTATGCAAGGAACACACCAGGACAACACTCAGATGAAGTTTTGAGAGGCATCCATTTGAAGGCTAGTTGGTGTGCAAGGAGTGCATGCAGAAAGGACTTATCATAATTTCAAAATATCAGGAGGAATAGTGCATTTACACATATATTTCCAACAGGAAGGAACAACAGGTTGGGACACTTCAAGGTCCAAGCCTCAGAAAAATATCAAGAGTGACAACGGTTCCATAATGCAGGTGAGACCCAAAGTATCATGGCTCATGGGATAAATATTGAATTCTGAGACCTTCGAAGCATGGAAATATTCTAAGGATAGGAGGATGCACAAATATCAGGAGGAGGAGAAACAACTATTGTTAGATCAGCTGGAGAGACGCGATATGGACCATTCAACTTCACATCCAGATGCATAGAAGAGAGTGTAGGAAGAACAGATCTAAGCTGTCAGATCTGAGCACAGAGGACCAATATCCATATGATATGCAGGAGTTGTGTGGACCTTAATGACTTGTGCACATATGAGACTTCACATTTCGACTTTTCGAGGTTTGGAGAACATTGTGCCTGAAGTTGTGTGTCACGAAACCCTGAAAGAAGTAAGGAGAGTCCATTTAGTTGACATGTGGAAAAGGTCCACATAAGTCGGAGGTTTAAAATGGGAAGAGATGACATCATTGTGGTCGTCCATCAAGGAGACCACGTAGCGAGAGTTCAACATTTCACTGACTCTCTACCAAAGAGAATTAATGAAGGAAGCATCGATTACTCGCGACAGGAGATATTTCTATTTAATTGGAAGCATTCATCAAGGGGAGGTTTGGGCCATTGATTTGGGTCATCATAGAATCGGGGTTTGAGAGTGGAGAAACTTGTGACCTGGAGTCAAGAGTTGCAAACTCCAAGGTCACAAAGTCCCAAAAGAGCCAAAACCGTTAGATATTGGATCAACATGAACCATTGATTTGGTTCATCGCAAGTCAAAAATCAAGAGTATTAAGGATAAGGGCTCGACTCCTTTACATCGCAAAGTTGCGAAATGTGACGAGTGCCTTTTGGGATCAGTCATTCGTCATAGGACAGGGTCACGTGGATAGAACCCAAGGGAGGAACTAGAGGACCATTAAGCCCTATTTCAGGTTTCAGAACCTGAAGCAGTCAAGAATTCAACAATAGGAATCTTGAAGTCCTGAATTTTGAAATGCCTATTGGGTAAATCCTGTGGTCACAGTTGGTGATCACGTGGGGAAGTGAAGCTCACACTTGGTGCTTGATTTTCACACGGTGGGTTTCAATCAAAGGACCTATGGATTTTTTCGAAGGGTTATAGGAGGGAACCAAAGGAGGCACTTTGGCTTTGTGGAGGTATAAATATCCTTGACCGAGAGGTCAGCGGACCCTGCCGAGGTAGAGGTAGTAGGTTTGCATCAAGTGGTATTAGAGCCACTTTTTTTCTGTAGACTGCAGACAAAGGAAGGTAGAATAGAAGAAGAAGAAGATAGAGTGTTGATCCTTTGTAAATATTGTTGCAAAGCATGCAAAAAATGGTAAGCAGCCAGGTGGGATGAAACCAGAGAGAAATAAGATGGCTACTTAAGGCCATGAACGTGGTCCAAAATAATATTTCCAATAGAAAAACAAGGCTAATATAGATAAAGAACTCATCGAGATAAGGGAAATAATGGAGAATTTGCATTTAAAATGCACCAGGATGCAAAAACACACTAGAGGTATGAATGGCCTCTGAAGAGGAAAGAAAAATGGCCCATTCAGAAATTGTTGGCCAAAGGAGATAGAAAGTTGTTGAGAGGATGGATGAGGTATGTTGAGGGCCTCAGAGACACAAAGGAAGTGGTTCATATCTATGAGCTAGAATTCGGGAAGAGTCTCAATGAATAAATTTCAAATTGTGAGATGGCCAATGAGATGGGATCATTGGAGGATCTCATAGACTGCCAGATGGGTAGGACAGAAATCCCATATTACCTGGTGGGCGAGGGAAGCGAGATGAGACTGTCTGATAGTCTCATGAACTCGAAGGTGAGTTCATATCAGCAAGGAGAGTTGATGAAGAAGAATCAGAAATGCATTTTGATCATTGGAGGAATTGAGGTATTCCTCCCATATAGCCTAGTGGAGGCCAAATCCTTTGTTGCAATTGCAACAACAACGAAAGGAAGACAACCAGTTGTGACTGTCAAGGAGAAAGAAGGAATGGAGCAGATGTTGATATCTGGACCAACAGAAGAAGAGCATGTAGATAAGATTCTCACTCCATGGGAGAAGGAGTTAGAGATGGTAGACGATTGGTTGAACCATCCGGAGCCAGTAGATGACTTCCATGAGCAAATAGTCATGTAGATTTAGGGAGAAGAGCATTCGAGGAAATTGCTCAGAAATTTCAGCTAGGGATTTGAACAGATGATGACTACAACACCGAGGCATGCAACATAAGATGAAGAAAAATTCCATTCTGGGGAGCAGCTAGGGAAAGCTGGAGTTGAACCAACGCAAGGGAAAATGGCAGAAGCTAAGATGTTAGAAGAGGAAGTTGAGCAACAACTCAGTGATAATATTGTAGAACTAAATTTTGTAGTAGGGTGGCAAGCTAAGGCCACAAGAGATGGAGAAAATTGAAAGGAGGAAGTGCAACGGAGAAGGCTACAAAAGAAATCCAACCAGTTGGGAAGCTCGACGATGTAATTGAAGAAATCAGAAGGCTGATGTTGAGGTCAACAACAAACAATGCCAGTGAGGAGAAGTTGAGCAGAAGGAATCCTGCAAGAGAAACAGGGAAATAACAACAACAACAACAAGGCAATGGAGAAGATGGAGAGATCCAAATAATAGTTTGGGATCCAGGTGGATTTTAACAGAGCTTGGAAGATCATGAGTAGGAGCTCATGAATTTTTCGCAGCGGTGGAGTATGATGTAGGAGCATTGCTTCACCCCAACAAAGTGCCAGCCAGCGAGCACATCAAAGTGCGTATTCAATGGTGGAGAGAGTTGTCAACCCTCATTTGAAATTTCAAATTGTAATTTAATGTTTGTAAGGCTGGAAGAGCCAAATCCATGCTTTTGCAAAAGTTGTAGATAGGGTCACCTTTAATGGTTGACATGTTGATGGGGATCTAGATCTGATTCGAATTAGATGGCCCATTGAATGTAAATTCATTGTAATTTATGAGAGTAGGTAGCTTGGAAGGAAAATCTCGAGGAGCCCCCTTTTGTAAAAAGATATTTGTTTTCTATTTAGTAGTAGTACTAGTAGTGCAGAAGAAGCAAGAAAAGGGAGAGTTGAGACTCTTTTGTAGTCAGAGATCGAACACATTGTAAACAAACATTCTTATTAATAAAAAAGCAGTTTTTCCTGCATATTATATTGTGTGTGTTTATGAATGTCTTTTATGCTTTTATGTGCATATGTTGTAGATGTATGTTAGATTCCATCTGTAGGGGTAGATAGAGT
Source organism: Picea glauca (assembly GCA_000966675.3). Classification (NCBI taxonomy): domain Eukaryota; kingdom Viridiplantae; phylum Streptophyta; class Pinopsida; order Pinales; family Pinaceae; genus Picea; species Picea glauca. The sequence goes on along the minus strand of JZKD02S1665459.1, from coordinate 124,193 downwards.
TTCTCATCTATTCAGAAGTTTGTTGTTTTCTGTCTGGGTTCTTTGTAGTTTCATGAAAAGGTTGCATGATAGAATACTGAGGGTTTTGTAAGCCAGTGCGACAGTGCACTTCTGAGTTCTACAGAATTCAGGAAAAGACGTGCTAGGAGGACACACCAGAGGAAGTATTAGAATCAGGGAGAAGCCTCAAGGTTGTTGAATACCTTGGAGGTGAGACTATGAAGAGAAGGTACAAAGAGAAATAGAATTATTGAAGGTTCTGTAAATCTCTGCTAGGAGGGCATCAAGTGAGTGCATAGAGTACACACAATAACTCTATTTTGAGTTCATAGATAAGAGAAGTGTCAAGGAGAAGACACTTACAGAGTTACTAAACATTATGTGGGTTCAACAAGGAGTGCTTGAGTAGGAGTTGCCAGGAGGGCACTTCCATATCTTTGAAGGAGATATGGGATAGATACCTTTGAGGTCTGAGTAATTGAACCTCAATGAGGAGAAATACCTATGCAAGGAACACACCAGGCCAACACTTAGACTAAGCATTGAGAGGAAGCCATTTGAAGGTTAATAGGGGCATAAGGAGTGCACACATAAAGGACTTGTCACAAGTTCAAAAGCTTAGGAGGAATAGTTCCCTTGCGCATAGAGTTCCAATAGGAAGGAACAATAGGTCGGGACACTTCGAGGTCCAAGCCTTAGACAAATATTAGGAGGGAAAACATTTCCAAAACGTAGGCGAGACCCAAAGTATCAGGGATCACAGGAGAAATATCGAAGTCCGAGACCTTTGAAGCGTGGAAATATTCTAAGGACAAGAGAATGCGCAAAGCTCAGGAGGAGGATCAACAACTTTCGTTAGATCAGCTGGAGAGACAAGATATAGACCGTTGAACTTCACGTCCAAACACATAGAGGAGAGTGCAGGAAGAACAGATCGGGGCCATCATATCTGAGCGTAGAGAATCGATAGCCATTGGATTTGTAGGAGTTGTGTGGACCTTAACAGCTCATGCACACATGGGACTTCACATTTTGGGATTTTCGGGGTTTGGAGAACATCCTGCTCAGAGTTGAGGGTCACAAAACCCCGAAAGAAGTCAAGAGAATCCATTCAGCTAACACATGGAAAATGTCCACATAAGTCGAATATTTAAAAGGGGAAGAGTCGAAATCATCATGGCCATCCATCAAGGAGAACATGTGGTGGGAGTTCAACATTTCCCTGACTCGCTACTGAAGAGAGTCAACGAAGGGAGCATCGATTACTCACGATAGGCGATATTTCGATTTAATCACAACTATTGATCAAGGGGAGGTTTGGTCCATTGATTTGGGTCATCGGAGAATCGAGGTTCAGGAGTGGAGAACCTTGTGACCTGGAGTCAAGATTTGTGAACTACAGGTTTGCGAAGTCCTGAAAGAACTAGGACCATTAGATCTTGGATCAACATGAACCGTTGATTTGGTTCATCACAAGTTAGGAATCGAGAATCTGAAGGATAAGGGATCAACTCCTTTACATCACAAAGTTGTGAAATGCGACGAGTGCCTTTTGGGCTCAGTCATTGGTCCTAGGATAGGGTCACATTGAGAGAACTCAAGGGAGGAGACAGAGGACTCTTAAGCCCTAATTCAGGTTTCATAACCTAAAGTATTCAGGAACTCAACAATAGGAATCGCAAATTCATGAATTCCAAAATGCCTATTGGGTTAGGCATGTGGTCACAGCCGTTGATCACGTGGGGAAGTGAAGCTCGTGCTTGGTGCTTGATTCTCACATGGTGGGTTTCAATCAAAGGACCTATGGATTTTTTCGAAGGGTTCCAGTAGGGAACCAAAGGAGCCGCTTTGGCTCTATGGAGGTAGAACAATCCTTGACCGGGAGGTCAATGGACCCTGTCGAGGAAGAGGTAGGGGGTCTGCATCAGGTTGTGCTAACATTCTTCATGTAGTGAGATAGTGATGGTAAGAAAATACATAAGAACCTGTGCATTCTCTATAGCGATTATGATATCACACCAAGTCTAAATAATGTTGGTACAACACATTTTCTTTTAATTTGATTCATGGAAAGGAAAGGGATAAATCATGTCAACAATTAACTTGGTGACAATAGGGTATTAGTAGCATGAAGGTATTCAAATACATGATTAGTTTTTCTTTGAAATTTTCTAACTATGGTGTGTTTTATTTCTATATATTTCCTTCATTTCTTTGAATATTAAGGGTATAGAGGTTTTCAATTATTTCAATTTCTCCTAGTGGTGCAGTAAGAACCACCCTATCCACTAACCATTAGAAGGATGATCTATAAGAGAAGGGATGAGTGTGGAGGAGGATTTAAAAATAAGGGTAGGGTATTTCCAAAAGAAAATCCAATGTAAGTCATCTAATTAGTGAGAAAAAATCTTTTCCAAATTTTCATAATAGAGAAACAATTTGATAGAAATTCATCGACTTACCATAGGTTCTCTAAAAGCCATATTTTAGATCTACAATATAAGTATTGTATTTTTTTGTTTTGTTTTGGGGGGTGGGGATGAACTCATAACATCATCATAAAAACACTCACCAATGATCCCACATACCTAGATCACATTTTAGGAGAAAATGGTTATTTTTGTAGCAAATTGACATTGGAAACCTCTTAAAAACAGAGTTGGAATAGTCAATATTTGAGGGACTAAAATTCAGAAATTTTCAAAAATGTTTCTAAGGGAGATAAAATTTAGAATATGGTTTCTAATCCAATTTTAATCACTGAATTTGGATCTCAAACAAACATGTTATCTAACAAAACTTTGACTAGATGTAGAGTAGGTAGCTCAAGAACATAGTTAGGATAGTCACATTTTGGATGCCTAAAGGGATAGATATTTAAAACCTATTTATATGATGTATTATAATATAAATATAGTTTAGAATGAAATTGGAATGACTCAATTTGTAATGACCCAAATCGTTACAAATACAAGTGACATTTTTTTTTTTTAAAGTAGGAAGGCAACAAAAAACTACAAGTAATCAACACAACTTGACGAAAAACATGACTTACACATTTAGGAAATAGAAAACCAATGAACCATCACATTAGAACATCATGCAACTAGAAAAACATGTGACACAAAGGACAATACAAATTACTACCCTCCTGACACAAGCAAGACAACGCATACAAGCTAAAGGAAAACATCCATAATCCCAACACAACAACCTCGACGACTAGTAACTAAAAACCTCTATGGCGTCCAAAACCCAATGCAATAAAGCATTACAAAAACAACAACCAACATAAAATACAATGAAAAAACACCCACATCGGGAAGCATAGACTCTAGCCAAGTTATTATTCACCTCTATCCATCAGGGCACACAATGATACCCTCATCAGGAATCATGTTGTCACCAGGCGATAGGTGCGATAATAACTCTGTAGCAACATAACCTATCTAGACCAATAACTTAAGAAAACACCAACGTGCTAGGAGACCGAATTAACTGACAAGAAGACTATACCCATGCACCCAAGCAACAAGTTGAAAAGACGTGAGATGACATCACTTAAATTAAAATTGCACAATCTATTAAACGGCTTCACCGATAAACCAAAACCATTATTTGTTAAGCATGATGTCTAAGTGCGAAGGAGTGAACTATTATAAATGTTACCATCATCATAAATGTGACCATAATGTGACCATAAATGTGAACTATTATAATTTTACCATCATCATAAATGTGACCATAATGTGACCATAAATGTGAACTATTATAATGTTTCTATTATCATAAATGTGACCATAAATGTTATCATAAATGTGACCATACATGTTGTCATAAATGTGACCTATTATATATAACAACAATATCGTTGTCCCATAATAATATTTGTGTCCATTAATATTCGTTGTGGTAAATATATTAAAAAACAAAACGCTATCCATAAATCATATCAGAAAACAATGATATCCATAAATCATATTAGGAAACACTATCCATTATTACATAACCAAAAATCACTATCCATTAATACCTATCAAAACAGAGACATATCAACATTGTCTATTAAATAAGATCGTTTCCTATTTAGTATTCGTCTAGGGGCTATTAAATCATGTTACAATATCTATATAAAGGACATTATTAACCATCCATTTTATGTCTAAAAGGATATGATATCCCTATGTAAGAAAAATATAAAATATATTATTGTTGTCTATAAAAATTACTGTGTAAAATATACAATTAGTTGTCTAAATAATATATGGAAATGATGTCTTAATAAATGAGAATTCACTATCTATTAATTAGACGAAATTGTTGTCTTAATACATGCAAATTCACTATCTACTAAGCATATGAAATTGTTGTCTTAATAAATGAAAATTAACTATCTATTAAATAGATGAATCACTATCTTGATACCTGCAATATCGTTGGCTATTAAAGATAGGAAATTTGTTGTCTTAATAAATGAGAATTAGCTATCTATTAAATAGATGAATCATTGTCTTGATATATGAAATTTTGTTGTCTACTAAACATAGGAAATTTGTTGTCTTAAAAAAAAATAATTAGCTATATATTAAATAAATGAATCGATGTCTTGATACATACAATTTCGTTGTCTACTAAACATAGGAAATTTGTTGTCTTAATCAATGAGAATTATCTATCTATTAAATAGATGAATCGTTGTCTTGATACATGAAAAATTGTTGTAAATAAACGAGAATGATAATATCTCGACTGGGAATGATCACAAAAAAAAACCGCTGGGAATTATCATAAAATCGTTAGGATTTGTGTAATAATGCAGACACATAAAAAAGATGAAGTCAATCATTGTTTAGTTATATTTAAATGGTAATTTTAAAACTCAATTGAATTACATCACTGCCAGACCCAATCGTTATCTACATTCGATGTAAAGAACGGGAATGATGATATCTCTGTTGGGAATGATCATTAAAAAAAACACCAGGAATTATCATAAAAACAGTGGGAATTGTGTAATAATGCAGACACGACAAAAACACAGAAAATCATTAAAATGCAGAGATTTACCCCTTCCAAAATGAGGATATCACCATTAAAATAAACAAAGAGGGTTTACCATTCAACGCTGAGATTTCACCAAAAAAAATGCAGAGTTGATCCCTCAAGGAAAAGCAGAGGTAATCAATCAAAGAAATTTAGGGATAATCTTTCAAGGAAACACAAAGGTTTTCAGATTTTAAGAAATCAAAATGCAGAGGTACTCATTCAAAAGAAGGCGCAAAGACTAATCATTCAACCATGAATCAATCAAACCTAAAGTTTGATCAGAGTTTAATCATATGAGAAAAAAATAGAGATAAGTAAGGGATAAACAACTTGGTGAAAAATTTATCCTTCACTCATCATCCATGCATAGGAAAGCAGGGCATTTGAATCTATAGGTAATTAAACACTGAAGTGACAACCGTCAACTCGGCTTCTGGCCAATTTGTCATGCATGAACTAGTGACTAAAGGGATAAGGGATAGAAGATAAAACACAAATTTCTTCGTAATAATCAATAAAAAAAGCACAGAGAAGTTATTGCAATAAGAGGTTTGGTTCACCATAGGAAATCAATTCATAATACAATGAGCAAGGGGATTACAAATACCATAGGAAAGGAGGTGCAAGAAAGATCATGGAAATGAAATCTTCAACCAAGCACATAAAAATAACATGCGTAAGTTAAATTTCATTTGCAGGTAACAAATTTAACAGGCGTACCTTAGCCCAACGCGAAATCTCTGAGTCATTGTCCCGCGTGCGCTCCATCTAGCTCTGGCTTGCCAACCGATGTGACCTCACTTGTACCTCCCATCCAATGCTAGGGGTACTCTTCTTCCCCCTAAGATTCTCGATCTGCAAAGGGGTCACACACACAATATCAGAGAACTTCTAGCACCCATATCGCCTTGCAAGGTCAAGCTACCACTTGTTACATGAGGTGGGTATCCCAAATCCCATAAGAGAAGTTTAGTCAATACAAAAATTCAGTAGCATAACATTACACAAAAAGATGAGATCCATACTCCTCCTCCTTCATCCTTTTTATAGAGTTTTAAAGTAATTAGTTTCCCAAATTCTCATTAAATTCCTTTTTCATTAATTTTAATTAGGAAAAAACTCTCGCATACACATGTTGTCTGGTCCCCTAGTTGCACTAGAAAATTAATTTTATTAATCAATTAATTATTCCTATTTCCCTCACCCACCTAAAAGAATTCCTAAAAATTCTCCTAGGTGTCCCATAACTCCCTTACACTTCTTAAATGACTTACGCCTTTCTTAATTCCTAGTTGAGTTCATAGTTAGAAAGTTCCAATGGAAAGATTCCTTGCTAAGTTAGAAATTCATCTTTTTCTTTACATATCCCCTTTTCCTTAAGTTTCCCCCTTTTTCTTTGCGTTTCCTATTTCTTTTAAGTTCCCCCCTTTTTCCTTTTTAACTAAAAATCAATTTAGCAGGTGTAGATAAAACAACCATTTACCCTTTTTCTTATTTAATTAAAAATTAATTTAGCAAGTGTAGATGAAACAACCATTTACCCTCTTTTCTTTTTAACTAAAATTAAATTAGTAAAAATAGACAAAAACAACCATTTCCATTTTTAAATTTTAATCCTCCATTACAATATTGACTTTAATAAATAAATTGAATTTCTTACCCCACCTTCTTGTTACATGTTTATTCATTATTACTTTTTTGACCACAAGTTATACTTAGACCTAGGTTTTAATTTTATTATGTTGGGCGACATTTTTATTAGAGAAAAATTGTTTTTAAAATATTACTTATCACATCATTCATTTTAAGGCTAACTAGGTTTATTCACTTACCGGTTAAAATTGTGACATGCCCTTTAGGATGAATTAGGTGCTCCAAGGGTGCCACTCACCTCTTTATGTTTTCCTTGCACGACGTGCCCTTCAGGACTCACTAAGTTCTCCAAGGGTTCCACTCACCTCTTGACTGACTTGTTAGAAATAAAAAACCCCTGGAGTCAATACTTCGCCAGGTGATCTGGTGGGAGACTAAGGGCCTTTAAGGAATAAGGCCCCTTCCTTATTGCATGCCCTTTAGAATCATCATGAGTGACTGTCGCAGTCTACCCTCACGACATCGTGGTTCTTCTCGAAATAGGTAATCGTTAAGCTACAATTCGATCCATGGAGGAAGTTCTAGTAGGCTGTGGCATGGATTCTCCTACACCTCTCCCTCAAAGTCTCTAGTTTTCGTGCATGACCCCTCTACTGCACATGTGAGTCTAGTTGGCAAGCTATCGTCAACCTGCATCCATCAATGAATTATGTAAATAGTAATAATCAATCATCATAACATCTAATCATAAGTACATATGCCACATCAACAATATTCAACCCAACAATCCACTCCCTAACTCGATTCAGAGTCCAAGGGGTTTCATCAATGCCTTTGCATCCTTGAGGTTCAAATTCCTGCACACTAAGGAGAACCTAGTCAATAGCACATGTCTATGTAAAAATAACAAAATAACATATCATCATATCCATAATGCCTCATAATCATAATCAAATGACCAATAGTATAATAATATGTATCACTTGCAAGCAAGCATCCTCAAAGAATAAGTTCGCTCAGTGCATGTAAGAGAGGGATGTTACATACACCCCTTCTTAGTATAAACTTTGTCCCAAAGTTTCATAGTATATATGTTCCAAAATAAAGTGTATCACATTATCATAAGGCTATCTATCAAACAAAAATGGAAATTGTTGACGCATATCATATGCGTCCTCCTAGGTCGCCTAACGCGAACTATAGTTGTCCCACTACACCTTGACTTGATCTATTGTTCGACGCCATATATTTCTAATGAGATGGTCCAAGATGTAGATTGGATCAGTAGTGAGCACACCCTCATCAGATATCTACAAGGAACTCATGTCAATAACATGTGTAGGATCACTAATATAATGTCTCAAAATAGATACATGAAAAACATCATGCATACGCCTCAAAGAATCAGGCAAGGCTAGTCGATAGGCCATGGGCCCCTTCCTTTCCATAATATCGAAAGGTCCCATGAACCTAGGAGATATTTTAGCATCCTTTTGAAACTTGATCAAACTATTATGTGGTTTTACCTGCAAGAAGACTCGATCACCAACTTTGTAACTACAGTCGACACGATGCACGCCGACATAACTCTTTTGTCGATCCTGGGCTTCATTGATCCTTTGTCTTATTTTTTTCATTTGATATTCCATTTCTTGGATCACTTATGGTCCCACCAGGACCCTATCCTCAATATTATCCCAACTCAAAGGCATCTGACATGGTCGCCCATAAAAAAACTCGAAAGGCGCCATCTTAATGGTGCTTTGATAAGTGTTGTTATATGTGAATTCTACCAGTGGAAATAATTCTTCCCAATGCTTCTGTGTGTCCATCACATACATAAGAAACATGTCCTCTAAGATTTGGTTTGTTCATTTGGTCTGCCCATCTGTCTCTTGGTGATACGCGATACTAAAGTAAAGTTGGGTTCCCGAGGCCTCTTGGAAACTAGTCCAATATCGTCCAGTAAACATCGATCCTTGATCGAATATAATCCTCTAAGGCATGCCATGCAACCTCACAATATAACTGAGGAAAACTCTAGCTATGTTAGGTGCCTGATACATCGTACACACAAGAATAAAATGAGCACTCTTCGTCAAAGTGTCGACTACCAAAAAAATTGAGTTGTGTCTCCTTGCCGTCAGTGGTAATCCAACAATGAAATCCAGAGAAATGACCTCCCATTTCGATTCTAGAATCATGTGTGGCTATAGTAATCCTACCGGATGTCAACTGTTGACATTCTAGACATATTTCCACATAGTTGACTATGTCTTCCTTTATTCCTTTCCAGAAGAATAAGGATTTAAGGTCTGTCCTTAGCTTCGTGACTCTCAGGTGAGCCATGCACACTTTTGCATGAGCCTTGTTTAGGATCAAACTCCTCAACTCGTTTTTCAGTGGTATGTAAATTTTATTTTTAAATCTCAATAATCCGTCATCATCTAATGTAAATCCTTTAAATCTTGGTACCATCATGGTGTTTTGTCTAATAAAATACTTGACCTCTTTGTACTAGTCATCGTCGCGTTGTAAAGCTAGAAATATTTCACGTAGATTCGTCTGAAGAGGCATCACCAAAATGTGCGCGGTCTCCAAATCTACTCGTCAACCACTATGTTCATTGTTCCCTTTATGTAAGTGATCTTGAAATCATACTCCCTAAGCAATTCCGACCAATGCCATTGTCACGCGTTCAAGTCACTTTGTGTATAGATGTGGTGTAGTCCACAGTGGTCCGTTTTTAGTTCTAATTTCCATCCAACAAGGTAGTGTCTCCAAACTCTCAAGGTATAAACAATGACTAACAACTCCAAATCATGCATTGCATAGTTTTCCTCGTGCCTTCTCAAATTTATAGAGATGTAAGCGATCACTCGACCATCTTACATCAAGACTCAACCTAAGCCTTCCTTGGATGCATCAGTTCATACCAAGAAGTCTGTGTCCATGTCAGGGACTTTTGATATCGGTGTCGTTGTCAACAACTCCTTGAGCCTTCAAAATGCCTCTGCGCATTTCTAGGTCCAAACAAACTTCTTGTTCTTCTTCTGCAATTTCACAATCAGATTTGCTATCTTTGAGAAACCCTTGACAAACCATCAATAGTATCCCGATAAACCCATGAAGCTATGCACTTCCGGGACATTTGCCAACATAGGCCATTTCATAATAGCCTTGAAATTTGTTGGATCCATGACAATACCTTTCTCGTAGATGACATTCCCTAAGTAGTGAATCTTCGATTGATCAAATGAGCATTTAGAAAATTTCCAATACAATTTGTTCTCTCATAAACATTGTAGTACCAGGTGTAAGTGTTCATCATGCTCCTCCATCGTCCGAGAGTAAATCAAAATGTCATCAATGAATACTTGGACGAACTTGTCTAAGTAGTCGCAGAACACTCCGTTCATCAAAATCATAAATACCCCTGGGGAATTTGCCAGTCCAAATGGTAAAACAATAAACTCGTAATGTCCAAACCTTGTATTAAAGGTGGTATTAGGGATGTCATTCTCCTTGATCCGTAACTGGTGATACCCTGATCGCAAGTCGATCTTTGAAAACACTTTCATGCCTTTCATTTGATCAAATAGATCATCAATCCTTAGCAACAGATATTGATTCTTGATCATTTCCTTGTTCAATTGACGGTTGTCAATGCAGAATCTCCATGACCCATCCTTCTTTCAAATGAAAATAATAGGTGTAGCCCACGGTGACACACTAGGACTTATAAGTCCCAGGTCCATCAAATCCTTTGGTTGTATTTTCAACTCCTGTAAATCCATGGCCGACATCTGATAAGGTGTTATTTATATCGATTCAGTACTGAATTTTAGGTATATGGTAAATTACAATTCCCTCTCCGGTGGCATCCTAGCTAACTCAGAGAAGACATCTGCAAACTCTCTCACCACCAGAAGGTGTTCTATACCTTCTTCTACTCCCTTCTCGTTTAACGCAAGGATCAAATAAAGATTACATCCCTTGCACATGCTCTTCAGTGGATGTAAGGAAGAGATGAACCTCATGGAAATTCCTTGGTTATGAATTACAATCACACGTCTCTATCCCTCATCATCAAATAAGCACAACTGTTTCATCTTACAGTTGATTATCACCTCATGTGATTCCAACCACTCCATACCAATCACGACATCACAAGATCCTAAGATCATGATGTACAAGTTATCCCTACAGACAAACTCTCCCAGTTTAAGGATAAAGCCCATAACCTTCCCACCAACCTTCTGTTTGGCTCCAGAAGCCATTTCTACAAAGCTAAACTCGTCCTATTCGACTGCCTTTACCTTAATTCCTTTTAGAATTTCACTGGAAATGAAACTCTTGGTAGCACTAGGATATATAAAAATACTAAGGGTCTGGTCAGCGACGGTACCTGACATCTCAAGCACAGTCGATTGGTTCTCTACCTGGCGGTTATTCATAGCTGCATGAATCTGACGGGCCTTGCCGAAATCTCCCACTGTAGTGGATCTGACTAATTGAGATGCTTTATTCCTCTCCACTGGGAAGTTGCGATGGTAATGTGGCTCCCCACATGTCCAACACCCTTTCTTCGGTCTAGTACTCCTGGTACCTGAAGTAGAAGTCGAAGGCCCACCGGCCTGGAATCTTGGTCTATTCTATTGAATAGGCCTAATATGTTGCTACTGCAGTCGACGTTGTTGTTGATACTATGGTCCTCGATAAGGAGTCCATTTCTGAGGCATTGGTCGTCGAGGTGTAGTGAAAGTGAATCCTATCTGGAAGCCACGAGATCTTGTTGAATGCCTAGCTGGTGTCTAATGTTGCTGTGCACCTGATGACACCTTCCCTGTTGGTCTCGCTGGAGTCCGTCTCTGAACCCTGATGATAAGCTCCTCCTTTTCTATGAGGGCCTTCTGAAAAGAATAATGCAAGTTTTGAGGCATCAGAATCCTAACCTTTGCACGAATGCTAACATCAAGGACAAACAAGAACTAGTTGACCTTAAGTTTTTCGTAATTCAAGTGTGGAGCATACCGAAGAAACTCCATAAAATGGGCCTCGTACTAGGGCACTGTATGACCGCCCTGTTGAAAGGTGTTGAACTCGTTGAGATGACACTCAATGATTTCCTTTGATAGATATATCTCTCAAAACTATTGCTCGAACAGTTCCCATGACACGTCTTCGACGACCATGTTCAACTGCAGCAAGAGCGTCTTCCACCATATAAGAGCGCTCCCCTTTAGTTGAAATACCTCCATGCGAACCTTCATGTTGGACGTATATTCGTAAATTTCAAAGCACATCGCCATATTCTCCAACCATGCCTCGGTGGTTGTGCTGTTCAGGGCACTAAAGAACGCAGGCAATTTGACCTTCTTGAGTTCGTGGTGGATACTACCAATACCGACCAAAGCGTGTGGTGGACCCTCAGGGGGTGTCGATGCCTTGGCCTCATCTATGTCCAAAAGACTAATCAGTTCCTTCGACATCTGCTAAAAGCACCTCATTAGCCCAACCACATCACCCACAACTATTTATTCCTTCCCGAAAACCTATTCGTCTCCATGGGGGTTAGACCCTTAAGGCGTGGATGCTACTATGAGCGTCACGCCTCCTCCCCTAGCACCCCGTCATCTAACTCTGTGACGTCCTCTAACCATGATTACTTGCATGAATATAGATCAATTTAATTAGTAACATTATAATCAATATCAAATAAATGAAATCTGTATTGATCCCATGTCACAGGTTGAATTGACTTTGATACCATATGTAATGACCCCAATCATTATGACTACAAGCGACACAATTTTTTTTTTTTAAGCAGGAAGGCAATCTAAGACAACAAGTAATTAACAAAAATTGTTGATGAATATAAATTACACATTCATACAACATAAAACCAACGACCTAGCACATTAGCACATCATGCAATTGGGTGAACATGTGAAACAAAGGAGAATATAAATGGCTACCCACCTGACATAAGAAAGACAACACCTAAAAGCTAAAGGACAACATCCACAATACTGACACAATGACCTCAATGACCAGTAACACCTCTATGGCACACAAAACCCAGCACATTAAGGCGTCAAAAAACCAAACACCAACATCGGCTATAACGAACAAACGCCCACATCAAGAAGCACAATCTTCAGCCAAGTTATCATTCGCCTCTATCCATCGGGGCGTGCAATGATCCCTTCATCAGGAATCATGTCGTTAGCAGGCGATAGGCAGGACAATAACCCTGGTTCAACATAACCTATCTGGAACAATAACTCAAGAAAAATCCAACGTGCTAGGAGACCGAATTAACTGATAAGAAGACTATACCCACACACCCAAGAAACAAGTAGACAAGACGTGAGATGACAACACTCAAATTAAAATTGTTCAAGCTATTAAATGACTTCGCTATTAAACCAAAACCACTATTTTTTAAGCATGATGTCTAAGTGCGAAGGAGTGAACTATTATAAATGTTACCATCATCATAAATGTGACCATAAATGTTAAATATTACAATATTACTATCATCATAAATGTGACCATAATGTGACCATAAATGTGAACTATTATAATGTTGTTATTATCATAAATGTTATCATAAATGTGACCATACATGTTATCATAAATGTGACCTATTATATCTAACAATGATATCGTTGTCCCATAATAATATTTGGGTCCATTAATATTCACTATGGTAAATACATTCAAAAACAAAATGATATCCATAAATCATATCAGAAATCAACGATATCCACAAATCATATCAAGAAACACTATCCATTATTACATAACCAAAAATCGTTATCCATTAATACCTATCAAAACATAGACATATCAATGTTGTCTATTAAATAAGATCATGTCTATTTAGTATTCACCTAGGGGCTATTAAATCATGTTATTATATCTATATAAAGGATGCTATCAACCATCCATTTGTTTTCTATAAATGTATGATATCTCAGTGTAAGAAAAATATAAAATATATTCTTGTTGTCTATAAAAATTACAGTGTAAAATATACAATTGGATGTCTAAATAATATATGGAAATGTTATCTTAATAAATGAGAATTCACTATCTATTAGTTAGATGAAATCGTTGTCTTGGTTAATGAAAATTCGTTGTGTACTAAACATATTCAATTGTTTTCTTAATAAATGAGAATTATCTATATATTAAATAGATGAATCGTTGTCTTGATACCTACAATTTCGTTGTCTAGTAAACATAGGAAATTTTTTGTCTTAATAAATAAGAATTAGCTATCTATTAAATAGATGAATCATTGTCTTGATACATGAAATTTCACTGTCTACTAAACATAGGAAATGTTATGTCTTAAAAAAAAGAATTAGCTATCTATTAAATAGATGAATCGTTGTCTTGATACATACAATTTCGCTATCTAGTAACCATAGGAATTTTTTTGTCTTAATCAATGAGAAGTAGCTATCTATTAAATAGATGAATCGTTGTCTTGATACATGAAAATTCATTGTAAAGAAACGAGAATGATAATATCTTTGTTGGGAATGATCACAAAAAAAAAAACTGTCAGGAATTATCATAAAATCATTGGGATTTGTGTAATAACACATACACATTAAAAAAACGTAGTCAATCATGGTGTAGTCATATTTAAAGGGGAATTTTAAAACTCAAACGAATTACATCACTGCCATACAGAATCATGATCTAGATTCACTGTAAAGAAAGAGAATGATGATACCTCTGTTGGGAATGATCATAAAAAAAATTGCCATGAATTATCATAAAAACACTGGGAATAATGTAATAACACAGACACGTAAAAAACACAAACAATCATTAAAATGTGGAGATTTACCCCTTCTTAAATGTAGGAGATCACCATTAAAATAAATACAGAAGGTTTACCATTCAACGTTGAGATTTTACCAAAAAAAACACAGAGTTGATCCTTCAAGGAAAAGCAAAGGTAATCAATCAAAGAAATGCAGGGATAATATTTCAAGGAAACACAAAGGTTTTCTCAGTTTAATAAATCAAAACATAGAGGTACTCATTCACAAGAAGGAGAAAAGACTAATCATTCAACCATGAATCAATCAAACCTAGAGTTTAATCATAAGAGAAAAACACAAAGATAAGTAAGGGATAGACAACTGGGAGAAAAATTTATCCTTCACTCATCATCCATGCACAGGAAAGCAGGGCATTTGAATCTATAGGTATTTAAACATCGAAGTGACAACCATTGATGCGGCTTCTGGTCGATTGATCAGGCACAAAATAGTGACTAAAGGGATAAGGGGCAGAAGATAAAACACAAATTTCTTTGTAATAATCGATAAAACAAACACATATAAGGCATTTCAATAAGAGGATGGGTTTGCCACAGGAAATCATTTTAGAATACAATGAGAAAGGGGATTACAAATACTGTAGGAAAGTAGGTGCAGGAAATCTCATGGAAATGAAATATTCAACTGAGGACAGAAAAATAACATTCATATATTAAATTTCATTTGCAGGTAACAACTTTAACATGCATACCTTAGCCCAATGCGAAAGCTCTGAGTCGTTGTCTCACATGCGCTCCATCCAGCTCCCTCTTTCCAACTGATGTGAGCTCATCGATACCTCCCATCCAACGCTAGGGGTACTCTTCTTCCTCCTGAGCTCCCCGAGCTACAAAGGGGCCACACACACAATACCACAGAACTACTAGAATCCAACTTGCCTCGCAAGGTTGAGCTACCACTCATTATCCAAGCTGGGTATCCCAACTCCCATAAAATAAGTTCATTCAAGACAAAAATTCAATAGAGTAATGTTACACAAAAAGATGAGATCCATAATCCTCCTCCTTCATCCCTTTTATAGAGTTTTTAAGTAATTAGTTTCCCAAATTCTCATTCAATTCCTTTTTCATTAACTTTAATTAGGAAAAACCTCCCCCTTACACATGTCACCCGATCCCCTAGTTTCACTAGAAAATTAATTTTATTAATTAATTAATTGTTCCTATTTCCATCACCCACCTAAAAGCATTCCTAAAAACTCTCCTAGGTGTTCCAAAATTCCCTTACACTTCTTAAATGACTTACACCTTGCTTAATTCCTAGTTGAGTTCATAATTAGAAATTTCCAATGACAAGATTCCTTACTAAGTTAGACATTGAATTTTTTCTTTACATTTCCCCGTTTCCTTAAGTTTCCCCTTTTTTCTTTAAGTTTCCTATTTTTTTTAAAGTTTCCCCCTTTTTCCTTTTTAACTAAAAATCAATTTATCAAATGTAGATAAAACAACCATTTACCCTTTTTCTTCTTTAATTAAAAATTAATTTAGCAAGTGTAGATGAAACATCCCTTTACCCTCTTTTCTTTTTAACTAAAATTAAATTAGTAAAAATAGATAAAAACAACCATTTCCCTTTTTAAATTTTAATCCTCCATTATAATATTGACTTTAATAAATAAATTGAATTTCCTACCCTCCATTATTGTTACATGTTTATTTATTATTATTTTTTTGACCACAAGTTCTACTTAGACCTAGGTTTTAATTTTACTAGGTTGGGCGACATCTTTATTAGGGAATTTTTTTTTTTAAATATTACTTATCACATCATTCATTTTAAGGCCGACTAGGTTTATTCACTTACCAGTTAAAATTGCAACATGCCCTTTAGCATGCACTAGGTGCTCCACGGGTGCTACTTGCCTCTTTCTATTTTCCTTGCGTGCCATGCCATTTAGGATGCACTACATGCTCCAAAGGTGCCACTCGCCACTTGACTGACTGGGTAGACATAAAAAACACCTGTAATCAATACTCCACCAGGTAATCTTGTGGGAGTCTAAGGGCCTCTAAGGAATATGGCCCTTGCGTTATTGCGCACCCCTTAGAATCATCGTGAGCGACTGTCGCAGTCTCCCCTCATAGCATCATGGGTCCTCTCGAACTAGGTAATCGTTAACCTACAGTTCAAGCCACGACGAGAGTGCTAGTAGGTTGTTGCTGGGCTGCTCCCACACATCTCCCTAAAAGTCTCTGGTTTTCATGTGTGTTGCCTCTGTTGGGCTCTAAAGATGTCTAAAAACAACCTTAGTTTAACATTGATTTATCAATCTGAGGATTCGTCTTTTATCTCAAGAATCTGAACAAAGTATATGCAGATAACTCGTAGAGGCTAAAATTGCGTAGTTAAAGAAAACCTGAGTTTATCCACAATCAAGTTCCTCAAATGTTCATTAAATATTCTGAGAGTAAGATTTACTTAACGCAATTGAAATTTGATTACTAACATGTTGCAAATGAAAAGGAACTAACTAATCTATTCAATTTATTTAACTAAAAAGCAGTTATTGAATCTAAGTAAATACTTACATAATTAACTATCAACTATGAATCAAATTGTTGAAAAGGAAATAGCAAATTACTCCATTTGTAGAAATAACAACAATTATAATCTAATCGAAATGGACAACAAACGTAACTTAAATGAAAGGAACAACAATTGTAACTTAATTGAAAGGAATGGCAA
>JZKD02S1665459.1:65551-106951 GCA_000966675.3 Picea glauca | reverse complement strand
AACTATCAAGAAACAAACTACACTAATGGAATTTGGAACAACAATCATTAACATTCAATCCAAAACATCTATCTCTTATCAACAATAAAGAATTAACACACTTGTGCATCTATCTTTAACTATTGTAAAGGAGATTTAAATCATAAAACAAAAATCAAAACTGATACGATTACAGATTGAGATAGTAACTCTTTCAAACTAGGCCCTTGGTCCTCAGAAGCACTGCTACTAGAAACTCAGTATGTAGAAATGGTGAAAACGCTCAAATATTTTATTGATTCCATAGCTGGTACAACATTTACAAAAACTGCTTGCGTAGAGAAATTCTATGTTCTAAATACTTGGATGCAATTTTTCTCTATATTGCATTCAGGATCTATTACTCTCTGTATATCACAATAACCGGGGTAAATTAAGCCATCCTAAGGATCGAGAGATCCTCATGATTGCTTTACTATTATAAAGTTACAATATAGAAAATCAATCATCTTCAAAACTGCTTTGTGCCAAAAGTCCTCAACCTCCAATAGCTTACGCATCTGCAAGATCTCTTTTGCTATCTTGGTTTTGACAACATTTATCCAATCCTGTAACAAAATCGAACAATTCCAATCATATTTTGGAATCTTATTTAATATAACTTAAATAATAATGCTAGAAGACATATTAATCATTTTCTATCTTATTTATCCCTAATTAACCGAAAAGTCAATCATGATTATATCATGAATTATGGGAATAATGAAGATATTTGTACCTTTTTCATAACCCAACATACCCCCCAGCTTACCTTCTTGCATGTCCTTATGCAAGCTGAGATCTTACATGTAAAGCAGTGATGTTGTAAGGAGGAAAAGTTGTTTCACTAGGTCTTCTGAACCGATTACATCTTTTGAGATCTAGAAAAGCAATATCCTCCCTCTTCTTATTAATTTGATAATCCTTATGGTAAATTTATGGAGGAAACCAAACAATAGGGGGATTATAAATGCACCCAATCCAAGCAGGTCCTTCCTCCTAGATCATTTTAGAATACCTTTCCACTCTGTAGGTAGCTAGAAAGAAATTCTTTAACCCAAAGGGTTCCCTACTTTTGACTTCATTGGAGGATGGATCCCATCTCACCTTAGAAGAAGTAAGAGTTTCTTCTTTGAGTTATCTAAAATATATGATGCATGAACATGTAACATGTCAATGTATGGGGGATAAAGAGTCCATGACCCCCTCCCTTTTCATGAAGGTTCTATGTCGCATAATGGCTGGAAACGACTTTGGGGGATCCCTTATGATCCAGATATCTAACCCAGTTTCCCTCTTTATAAAATTCTTGTGAGATTTTCCCCATCTAACTTGGTTCTTAATGAAGGACAGGAATGACTAAAACTATATGTCCCTAATAAAGGGACCAGGGTTATTACTCATGTCATCTTCCAAAATGAATTTATGGAAGTATAATTCACACAAAAAGTATTGTACCATTTCTTCCTGTTCTCTAAAACATGAAATGAACTCAGGGACAGTGGTAAATGTAATTGCCTTACCTACTCTGATGGATTTTACCCTTAACAACAGGTAACATTCCAGAAAGAATAGGGTATAATTGGTAGTAGGAGCTCTGTAATTGATTTCATTAGAGTAAACATCACAAATCTCTTTGATTTTCTCTAAAGCTTTTGCAATTTGGTTTTGTATTTTCTTTGTCTTTTCCTGAGCTATGGTTAACTCAGCATAATTATCATGCTCTATTTCCTCCATGGCTCTTAATTGTTTAACAATTATTTGGTTTTCAGCCATAGTAACCATCTCATCCCTATTTTGATTCAGTGCTTGTTGGGCTTGTACCATCTCTTCCCTTAATCTATCAATGATGGCACTCTGTTTCTGAGACTGGGATGCTTGATACTCTTCCATAGCACCCATCTCATCTCTAGATTGAGTTAATGCTTGTTGGGATTTCATCAACTCTGCTTCTAGTCTATCAACAATGGTGCTATGTTCCTAAGACTGAGATGCTTGATGCTCTGTCATAGTCATTATTTCATTTCTATTTTGGATCATGCTTTGCATGACCTGCATCAATTCTTCCTCCAATTTCCTAATGGTAGCATCCTACTCAAGGAATTGAGTTGTTTCCTCTAAGACTGGGGTATCTATCTACACTTCAACATCAATTGTTTCTAAAGGAATTACTTCCTCATCCTGAGCTACTGCATCCTCTACTATTATTTCTTCAGGGTCTGTCTGTGTCCCCACAGAGTTTGTAGTGACTGCTCTTTTAGGAAGAGGGCTTCTTCCTTGCACTCTGGGCCTTTTTTTTTTCTTTATTTTGTGGGCCTTATCTACTTTTTCTATATTCTTTCTTAATTCTTTAATAATTTCCATGAGTTTTCCAACCTTCTTCTTTAATACTTCAACCTTTTTAGCCCTTATTTTCAACAACTTGTTTTCCTTTTTTAACTTTATAATTCTCCTATGGATCTTGCCTAATTTCTGTTTGTGAGGGGTCTTAATGTCTTCTTCATCCTGGTCATCATTTGGTTGTTTCTCTATTCCTTCCAAATTATTTGTCTCTCCAAGAGGGATTCTTACCTCAGGATGAGGTTCTTCCTATACTGTGTCCTCTGGGAATGACATTTGAATATCAAGAAAGTATTCAATAGGTTTTGAAGAAGAGTTTTGTTCTTGGTATTCTTCTGGTTTATTTGTGTTTCTATCCATTGAGGTCCCTAAGCTCCCTAAAACCTGAGTTATTTATACCTCATATCTTTTAAAAAATTGTTCTGTCAGGTGCTCCAATGCTGGATGGGTGTCTTCTTGATTGTTCCCTTGTGAGTTTTGTTCTTCTTGATCAATTTCTTGAAAATTTTCCTGTAATGACTTCTCTATAATGTCCTGAATTTATTCAGTGATTTCTTGAATTTGTTCGGTCATTTCTAAAATTTCTTCAGGGTCTCGTGTCCATCTGCTTCTCCTCTTCTCCTCAATGAGGGATTTAGGAGAAGTTGTTTCTCTTTTCCTCTTTCTTGTTAATGATTCTTTTTGTGAGGTATGATTCTCTGTAATTTGGACAGGGTCTACCTCGACTTCAGGTTGAGGAGGTGGAATTTCTATTTTGGAAGTGACCTCCCCTCCCTGTATCTCTTCAATTTCCTGTGGTGGGTATTCATGATATAATTAAGGTTGTTCTAGTTGTAGAGGTATATTGGCCTCGATAAGATTATCCCAGGTTAATTGAGTTTGACTCAAAGCCTTATTTACTATCAATTTAACTAATCCATGGTGGTTGATGATAGTAACAACATCCTTGGCCTTCTATGTTCTTATGGAAACCTCATGTAACATGGCATTTAGAAAAAATGGTAGATTGATTACTAACCTTTGTTTGAGTGTCGCTAGAATTTTGAGGTGGCGTGGTCCAATTACATCGTATCATCCATCAAAGGTGATGTACCTCTAAATTTCCCTTGCCAGTTCTTTCCATGGTTCACTGAGAGTGATGGGGTTAAGTCCCTTTCCCTTTTTATCCAATTCTTCTCTGGGGTCTACAAAAGATTCTACAACTTCTTTGAGCACTGTATATATTCCTGTTCATTGAATGCCCATGTTAGGGAGACTTGTAACCTCTGCTACGATTTTCAGAGTAACTGGAATTTGTATGTCTTGAACCATGGATATTTCTCCCCACAAGTTCTGAAAGAATTCAAGCATGATGTTCATATCATATCCTTGCAATCGGTTGAAGTACATTGTCCACCCTAGATGGTGTAGGACTTCTCTTTCCTGCTCTGTTACCTATAGTAATGTTGGCTCCCTGCGCACACTTTGAACACCTATATTTCTATGAGAAAATGAGAACGACTATCGTTCCTGGTTGCATAATTGGTTAGACCAGCTTGGAGGAAAATATTACCAAAAATGGAAAATATCAGAGAACAATGAGTGTATAAAAATGTGGGTTTTCCATTTATTACAATCATTACAATCTTATCGGAAAGCATGTCGAGCATCCACTCCCCTCATTAATGTGGAGGTCAACCTCGACCATTAGTGTAGGTGGAAGTAATGAGTGTAGGTATTTCCAGTGAGAGGTAATAATGACGCTTACGCCACCAGTGGGGACCAATCATGTATAATTTTCAAAAAACATATTTAATGGTAATCATAAACGATAGTCCACTTTTGTGGAAAATTCGAATTTATTGTACCTTTGCTCAAAAATGTTTTTAAGGATAAATAAGACAAATAAATTAAATTTGTTCATTTAAAAATATTCGACATATCATAATGTTGTTACTTTTCCCAAGTTATTGAATATAATCAAAATGATAGCCCCGTTATTGAGTAAAGGAAATCTAGAGACACACTGAAACTTGGTGTTTTTAAGGTAAACTTCCATGCCATAGGTAGAGCCACTACTGCCAACAGGTGTCCATAGCCTTGACAGGGTTTCCTTTTAAGCCATAGATGAGCCTGCATCCTTAATAAATATTTGAATCGTCTTTTCCCAAAAATACCACTATCCTGGTTTCATTTCCAGATGATGATAATGCCACTCACTATATTGTAAATTAAGTGAACAAGTTAGCTCATGATGAGACCCCTTTTCCTTTGAAGAAAAAATGTCAAACGCCATTGCCCTGGTGTGATAGCCATAGTGGGGATGTCACTTACTTTATTATCCTATGATCGTGGTAGGTTAGCTTGTGATGATACCGCCTATTCTTTGTGGGAGAAGTTTATGACTTATATTTATTTGTTTTTATATCTTTTATTTTCTCATCATTCGATTTTTTTTTTAGGGATCTATTAAGGGAGGCTCATCTACTTCTTAAGAGTAAGGGATGGTGTAAAGAAGTGTAAGGATGCCAAGTAAAAGTGTTATTAAGACTCCTTATTATAATATGAAGGAAAATTATCATTCAAGTATATTTGTATGTGTATAGGGAAAATAAAAGAATTATGGTGGTTACAAATTATGAACAAGATTTAAGATATTTCGAAGAAATTAATCCAAAAACAATTTAATAAGGTATAAGAGATAGTCCACAAAATAATGAAAAATCATTACGATGATGATTAGAAATAATTTTGGTAAACATTACTTAGTGAAAGTTGTACCCCAAAGGAATGGCTAACGTTTTAATCAGCATGAAGAAAAGGAATGACAACAAGGAAAAATGCAGAAGTAACAACAATTGTTCCTTTTTAGAATGAAAAATGGGACTCGATATGAAGGAACAAAAATCATGATGAAGGGAATGGCAGTTGCTCCGTTCAAATGAACAACAACAATACTAAAAGGAACAACAATCGCGTGAAAGGAACACCAATTGCGCGAAAGGAACGATAGGTGTTCTGTTCAAATGAAAAGTAACTACACTCAAAGAAACAACAGTTGCGCGAAAGGAATGATAGGTGTTCCATTCAAATGAAAAGTAACTACACTCAAAGGAACAACAGTTGCGCGAAAGGAACGAAAATTGTTCGATTCAGATGAACAACAAATACACTTAAAGGAACAACAGTCATGCGAAAGGAATGACAATTGTTCCATTCGAATGAACAACAACTATACTCAAAGGAACAACAATCGTAACAGAGGAATGCCATCTGTTAAATTTTTAGCCATCTGATTAGGTAATTTTGGAAACCTCCCATGGAAATGTATTTTTTCTTGAATCTAAGGTTGATTAGTCATCAACTAAATTCATTTAATTGTTATGGGTCAGTTTATTTCAAAATCAAGTACTGGATGGTCTGAGTTCATTATATTTTCCCGATATATGTTGCGGAACATGACATATTCATTTTTCTGTGAAGGACAGGGTCTGTGTGATAAGATAAAATAGGAGCAAGGAACAAAAAGGAGTGTTAATTGTGTTTATTACAATTATCTTCCCTAGTTCTTGTTTTCCAAGTGTCTTCCATAAAAGTTAAAAAAATAAAAACTAACAATTCAATTAGATCTATAAAAACAACTATATAAAGTTTGTGCAGTGTCAAAAAAAATCATCATTTATGGAGTTGGAGTGGCTGGGTTACCTTCCCAGCCAGCCAAAATCTAAATGGTAGGGTCCCTACTTACTTCCTGGTAGAAAGATTCTTTTGAAGACGGTTGATGGTAGATTCATATCCAATGTCCATTGACCAAAAATGGATATCCAGACCCATTGATGGTACTTAAAGTGACCGCGCCATTATCATGGACTTTGTTAATTTCATATGGTCCTAGCCACCGTGTATGTAATTTTCCAGGAAAATCCTGAAATCTCAAATCATAGAGAAGCACCCAATCACCTCTCTTGAATGATTTTTTCTTGATATGTTTGTCGTGCCAAGTCGCTCTTTGCTGCTGAATAAAATTTGTGTGCTCCACAACAAACATGCGCGCTTCATCCAACTTGTTGAGTCACTGAAGGCACTATTTATGTGCTTCTGTAAGATCCAGTCCAATTTCTTGGGCCACACTTAGGGTCTTGATCTCAAGATTGATTGGGAAGATGGGTTATTTACCATAGACTAGGTGATAAAGAGAGTATCCAATGGTGTTACACCATGTTGGGCGATAAGCCCATAAGGCGTTTGGGAGCTCAGTAGCCCAATTCTATCAGTTTGTTGAGATAGTCTTTGTCAAGATTGCCTCTAGGACTTTATTAATGCTTTCTACTTGCCCGTCTTCCTATGGGTGGTATGGAGAAGTAAATATATTCTTAATATGATAATTTTCCAGGGTGGTGGTGATTTTTTGAGCTGTAAATTGTGACCCCCCATCAGTGATTACTTCTTTGGGTAGTCCATAACATATAAATAATTTGAAAAGAAATTTAATGAATTCTTCTTCTGTTGCATTTGGTAAGTCTTATACCTCTACCCATTTGGTCATGTAGTCCATTGCAATGAGAATATAGGCCTTCTGATTTGACTTTGGATTGAATGGGACAATGAATTCTAATGCCCATCTTTCAAATGGTTTTGCAACTACTTTTTCTTTCAAGGGAATTTCTTCAGCATGACCTGGTTTTCCCATCTGCTGACAACTATCGCATGTATGGACCTATTTATTTTCATCTCTGAATATTGAGGGCCAATAATAGACCATCTGTAAAATTTTGTGTCCAGTACTGTGGTCTGCAAAATGCCCACCACAGGGCTTGTCATGTCCTACCTTCAATATGTCATAGATTTCATCATCTCATATGCATCTGCGGATCTGGAGGTCAGCTCCTGTGTGGAAGAGATATCCACTGATCCAAGTGAATCATGCGCTATGATGGACGATTAGTTTTCTTTCCCTTGATGATAGATGTGCCAGTAATTTTCCCGCTACCAGATAATTTTCCACAACAGTGTACCAAGGTGGCTTTGTGGTGATGGAAAACAAATGCTCATCTAGAAATTGATCTTCAACTGTTAAGGAGTCATCTATTTTGGGTATGCGGGATAGGAAGTCTACGACGCGATTTTTTTCTCCCAGGTCGATCTTTGATGGCGATGCCAAATTCCTAAAATAGTAGGAATGACCGAGTGACCCGTCCATTAGTAATCAGTTTATTAGCTAGATATTTAATAGCATAACGATGAGTATACATAATAACTGGATAGCCTATTATATAATGATGAAATTTATTCATGGCATGTATAATATCTAAAGCTTCTTTTTCTCTTACTGTATAATTAAGTTCAGTTGGAGAAAGATTCTTGCTAATAAAATAAATGGTGTAGGGTTTTCTGTCTTCTTCCTATCCAAGGACAACACCTATGGAAATATATGATGCATCGATGGAGATGTGAAATGGTATTTTCCAATTTGGTCCCTTCAACACTGGTACTGTCGAGATCAGCCTCTTGAGTCTTGCAAATGCCACATCACACTTGTTAGACCACTGAAACTCCACATTACCATTCAAATCATGTAAAGGTGCAGTGATTCTTGCAAAATTTTCCATAAATCTACAATAGTATCCTGAAGCACCAAGGAAACTACATACCTCAGTTTGTGTGTGCGGTGTAGGTAGATTAAGGATTACCTCTATTTTTGCTGGATCTACTCTAATTCCATCTGCAGAAATATAATTCCTTAGTACCACACCTTCCATCATCATCATGTGACATTTTTTCATGGCTTAAACATTACCTTGTAGCAATGTACCATTCTAGTACCTTCTCTAGATTATTCAGTGCTTGATCGAATTCATCGTCGTAAGGAGTGAAATCATCCATGTAAAATTCAAGCCCTTCATTGATAAAATCGTTGAATATGCTCAGGATGGCCCTTTGGAATGTGGCTGGAGTATTACAAAATCCTAAGGGAAATACTCTATATGCAAAGGTACCCTAGGGGCATGTGAATGCAGTTTTATCTTGATCTTCTGGGGCAATCTGAATCTGATTGTAGCCACTAAAATTGTCTAGAAAAGAAAAGAATTTATTCCCTGCCAAAGTATCCAGGACCTGATTGATGAAAGGTAAGGGGAAGTTGTCCTTTTGAGTGGATTTTTTAAGTTCCTTGTAGTGAACACAAATTCTCCATTTCCCATTTTTCTTGGGGATGATCACTAATGGGGAAACCCACCAACTATCTGAGATAGGATATATGAAATCTACATCCAACAACTTTTGTAATTCTTCTTTAACAATATCCCTTTCAGTCTTCTCTATGGTTGTCGGATAGGTCGTGCATCTTTCTCAATATAAATGTGGTGTGTGCAGAGTTGCGAATCAATACCTTTCATGTCAGAATACTCCTAGGAAAAAGCTTGTTGGTATTTAGAAAGGACTTGAATCATGTTTTGTTGTTGTTCCTCATCTAAATTGGCATTAATGTTCAGAGACTTCCCTGGTGCAATCTCAACGGATTTGTTGTTATGAACAATTGTAGTCAGGATTTGCTGTTACATTAAATATTCTAGTGAGTCTCCCTATGCTTCACAATCTAGAACAACTTGGATCATATGGCATGTCATATTACCCACAGTGGTTGGTCTGTTAATAAACCTACTGATTACATCATCCTCTAGCTAGTTCTTGAGTTTGACAAATTCTTCTAGCGTGATAGGGGCTTGTAAATCCTTTTCTGGATACAATGGTGGTGGAAATTGTGGATATATGAAAGTCGGGCTTGGCTTGGCTGGAGGATATAAGATGATTTTTTTTGTGACACCTCATCTAGCAATTTTCATATTACCTGTTCGACATCCTATGTAAGCATCAACTTTTGCGAGCCATGGTCTGCCCAGTATCAATGGATGCCCTTCGAGTCCAATTCTTGGGTTGATTATGAGGAAATCCACTGGATATTCCCAAGAGTCGACTAAGATTTCTATGTCATGTAGTGTGTCGATTGGTCTAACCACTGATTGATCAACCAATTGTAACATAACTGAGGTGGGCTTGAAGGAGTCAAAACCCAGGCTGTTGCAGGTTTCCATAGTCAGTATATTGATGACCACCCCCAAATCAACTAGTGTACTTGGAAAAGAACATCCCTGTATGTGAACTGTTACTATGGGGTTCCCTGGATCTACATATTTGACTGGTTCTTGTCTACCTAGAATTATATCAGACAAGGCTCCTACTATGTGAACTGTTGATGATGAATTTTTAATTTTCCTAACAGGCTTCTTCCCACATAGTTTCTTGATCGTCTTTGCATAAATTGGAATGTCTTGGAGATCCTGTAGGAATGGGATCTTGACATATAAATTCTTGAGTTCCCCTACAATGTCGAATTTAGGATACACGACAGGTTTTTCTATCATCGATATTTTAGGGAACAGAGGAGAAGGAGTTGCATCCTTATCAGGATCCTGTGACTCAACTATGTTCCCCCCCTGCTTGATTTATTCTGTTATTACCACAGTAAAGGGTGTTATTGTTGGTTGTTTGTTATTTTCATTCTCCCGCCCTTGGAAAATGTTATTTTCTTGAGGAGAGATTATACGCCCCGATCTCAACCAGAGTTCATTGCACCCCACCGAGTTGGTTTCCCCTTCCCCATTCTCCATGATCTGGATGAGCTGAGTCAGTCTATTATTAGGATTTAGGTGAGGTTGGGCTGGTAATTGGGGGTGCAATTGCGATTGAGGGTTTTGGGGCAGTTGGAGTGGAGCTTGCAACGTGGGTTGGGTTTGAGGGGCCATCCGCATGGGTTGATTGTTTATCCCCATGGGGTGTTTCCAATTCTGGTTCCAATTTGGGTTTTGGGCAGTCGTGTTGGGCCAATGTGAAGGGTAGGGGTTATTTGAGTTTTTCCAAGATGGGGTGGGGTATTGCGAGTTAGACCAAGTGGGATTTGCAGTTGGATGATTATGCCAGATAGGATTTGTAGCGGGTTGGTTTAGCCAAGTGGGATTTGTAGGTGGGTATTGTTGGGGCTTCCAGTTCTGATTAGTAAATGGTTGGCCCTGCCATGTGTTTCCATAATTTTTCTGTTGATTATACTATCCGAAAAAGAAAGAGGGGTCCTGGAGTGTATTTGGAGGCGAGGCTTGCCATTGATAACGTTGAGCCATCATATATAATGGTTATGTATCCTCTTCTTCTTCTCCAAAGATAGATTTCATTCCAAGGAGTGATGGGCATTGCTCTCTGTCATGATCCTTGGTGAAAATAGTGCAAACCTGAACCACATCCAAAGGACATTCCCTTAGACCATGTTTTTTTCTACATCTATGGAAAAATATTGCCAAAGTCTTTTCTGCTTCTATTTTTTTCTGTTTGGCATGTAATACATCCAATTGTGTCGTCAGAGTGCTCAGAATATATGTTTTGAAATTTTCTAAGAGATTACCAACTTCATCTCGCGTAACACCTCCGCTGGTAATATTGTTATTTCTAGTGAGGGGAGTCTGCATTCCTGATCTGGTATGTGTACTTCCTCATGAGAACCTGATACACAATAGAATGATGTTATCATAAGTTTATTGATAAATGTCACCCTTCCCAATTAGATTCAATGTTTCTACCCATTTATCCTTCATACATTTAATCATAGTTGCTTTAAGTACTTCACCTGGTAATGTATCATAGGGCGATCTCTGCAAGTTATACTGAAATCTCTCAACATATTCTTCTAATGATTCATTTTCTTTTGCACTCATTTGAAAGATTTTATCTTTTAGGTCCCTGGTTCTATAATAATCCCTATATTTTGTCAAGAAGGCCTGTTTCATCTCATCCCATGAGTTAATGGTTCCACCTCCCAATCCCATAAACCAGCGTAGAGATACTCCCTTCAAGGTGGATGGGAAATTTTTTAATTTTTGGGGTTCAAAGGTGTAATCATACCCTCTCCATAGGACATCAAATATGAATAAGAATGCATCTGGGTCTTCTGAAATCAATCCATGGAAGTTTGGCAAGTTTTGTAGGGGGATTGATTTCATGGGAGCATTGGTGATTGGATCAACTATCATATTTTCCAACGTGGAGGTCTGGGGTCATTGTTGATTTGGTTGTTCCATTTGATAAAAAATGTGCCAAAAATGTTCACAAATTTCTTGATCCGGGTGTTCTATTTGAGGTGGTTGATTATTTGATCCTATAGGGGATTTGGTTGCACTCCCTTTATCTGGGATTTCAAGTATTCCTTCTTATTTTATAGGAGATTCAGAATCAGGGGGTGGTGATGGGTCTTTCTTGGTAATCTCATTGGTTTCTCCTTCTCCTTCCTCTAGATTACGAGAATTTCCCTCTTCTAAAGGGTTCAAGGGTGGAAGATCTGTGATTTGAAAGCTTTGCTCAATCCTTTCATTTTTTCTATGAATCTCAGCATTGGCTGCAATTGATGAAACCGTTGCCTGAGGGATTTAGATAGTCCTTTCCTAGGTCCAACCGAAGCTTGAGATTCATCTTTTTGGATGATGTCATCTATGAAAGTTCTTCTCCCAGGGAGCACCGAGCCCTATGCTTTGGTATTTTTTGGTGGGGGTTTTGTTTTTTCAAGATCTTGCTTCTTAGTCATACACACTTCACGCAAAAATAAATTCAAAAAGAAACACCTATATAACCTCTTAAGTGTCAGCTAGAGGTAAACGTTGGCATTAGCATCTTACTTATCGCCTACATAGGTTCTTACATTTCGTCTTCAATACTTGGTCATCTAGAGACACAACCTATGCTACCTTTGACATTCTCCCCGACAACAATGGTAAAATGTTAGGCTCTAAAGATGTCTAAAAAAAACCTTAGTTTAACATTAATTTGTCAACCTGAGGATTAGTCTTTTATCTCAAGAATACCAAAAAAGTATATGCAGATAGCTCGTAGAAGCTAAAATCACGTAGTTAAAGAAAACCTGAGTTTATCCACAATCAAGTTCCTCAAATGTTCATTAAATATTCTTAGACTAATATCTTACTTAACAAAATTGAAATCTGATTACTACCATGTTGCGAATGAAAAGGAACTAACTAATCTGTTGAATTCATTTAACTAAAAATAAGTAATTGAATATAAGTAAAGACTTGCAGAATTAACTATCAACTATGAATCAAATTGTTGAAAAGGAAATAGTGAATTACTCTATCTGTAGAAAGAACAACAATTATAATGTAATCGAAAGGGACAACAAACATAACATAACTGAAAGGATTAACAATTGCAACTTAATTGAAAGGAATGGCAAATGTAACTTAATTGAAAGGAACGACAAATGTGAATCTAAGTAAAAGGAACAACGTGTATGAAAATGTGAGGAGTTGTCAAGAAACAAACTACAATAATGGAAGTTGGAACAAAAATCATTAACATTCAAACCAAAACATCTATCTCTGATGCAGGAGCATCTCAAGCGAGCCAGCGTAGAGATAAAGGACGACTGGAAAAGCGCCCAACGCGAATTTAGAAATATCTTGAATCATTAATGAAGCCATCAAGTGAAGGCACACTTGTAAAATGTAAATGGACCTTGAGTGATCCGCTCTCATCCTTAGTAGGTAGACGGCATTTATGGTAGTTAATGCAAGAAGATAGAATTTAATTCTAGATTAGACAGTTTAGAATGAGAGAGGGAAATGGGATATACACACCCTCATTGTGTACTGTAATATAGAAGAGAATAGAAGAATAGAAGAAAATAGAAGGAGATTATGCCAATCAAGAGCATAGAGCATAGAAGAGAAGAAGAAGAGAGTTGTGTAGCAAAACTCCATGTACCAAAGTTCTAGATTAATACAAAGAAGGCTTTGATTCAAACTCATGGTGTTCAAATATTCTCTGTGTATTCATTTTTGAATCTTATGCTCATGAATGTTTTACTCTTTCTGTCATGCAATTGATTTTATGCTATGTATGAATGATTTATTACTTAATGTTTGAAATCTGAGAGAGAGAGAGAGAGAGAGGAATGAGTTTCAATTGTTTCTCTATCTGAGCAAGAGTTCCTACAAGGAGTGCAGTTGAATTGTCCGCAAGGAGTGCATTGACAAAGGGTTCAGAGGTTCATCTCTGAAAGCTCAGATAAGATAGCTTTTGTTCTCATCCCCTCAGAAGTGCAGTTGGGCATAGGATCCGTGCAAGGTGTGCACAGGCCAAATGGAGCATCAGGTTTCATAACCTGAATGACTTGTTGAGAGGCTTCCACAGTAGGTGTGCGTAGAGTTGAAGGGAGTTCAACACTTGAAGGTGTTTGAAGGTTTACCGCAAGGAGTGAAAGAAAGAGTTTTATGAAAGACTCAGATTTGGGGAAATCTTAGGAAGGATAAAGCCTTCAAAACCGTCGAAGGAAGCACAGGAAGTTTAGGCCTTGGAACAGTGAGAAGGTGTTTCAAGTTTGGTCGTAGGCGGTTAAGTACCGTGGAAACCCACTTGGTAAAAGGTTGCAGAAGTCCTTGTGAAGGAAGGAGACAGATGAGAGGAATTCTCTGTGGAGAATTTGTGAAGTCCTATGAGCCATCAGATCTCGCGAAGGAGCAAGGGAGTTACGAAAAATTCTTTGGAGGGGTTCAAGCTCAGAAGGAGTAGAGCGTAGACTCAAGCCACAGGAGCCGTTGGATTTTCCTATGGAATTCTATTCGGGGTTTCATAGATTGAAGTCCCAAAATTTGTGCAACAAGACTCGCGAAATCACGAAACATGAAGTCCTGAGGGTGAAAGGATTTTGTGGGCCACATAATCGGCAGGTGGATAGGTGGCACATTATCGACATGGAAGTAGAATTCCATTGACCATTTCATGGTTTCGTAGGGTAAAGTTTTGAAATCCTTGCATTAGGATTCGCAAAATTGCAAAATCCGAAGTCTCGATGGAATAAAGGGTCATTGAAAAGTCAAAGCTTACAAGCGCATCAGAGGTTCGGTAAATCGAGATTTGGGAGTCGAGGAGACAAGTTGTTTGACATCGCAACTATCGAAATCGCGATAAGGAGAAATCCAAAATAGAGAGGGAAAAGGTCAAGCATTGACTGTTTTCAAGTTTTCGTATATTGAGAGACAAGGTGCTTGACCACTGGATTCGCGAAAGTGTGAAGTCCGATCTCCCGAAGTATAAGGGGAAATTTATCGAAGTTAATTATGGGTGCATATTTCCCAAAAGGGAAATAGAGGAGCCCTTTCCGAGAGATCTTCGGGCCAGTGGAAGAGGAAAGATCTTGAGTACGTGATATTCCAACCTGCAAGTTGAGGAGGGGTCATGTCATCATTTTTGGTATTATAGAATAGAAAGGTTTCTTTGTTTTCTGTAGCATGGAAAAGGAGAATTCATCATGCCACCGAGGAGAAGGGACAGACAAACACCCAATCCACCAGAGGAGAGGGAAATGCCAAGAGGAAGGGGTAGGCAGATGCCTAATCCAGCCATGGAGAGAGAGATGAGTGACTTATGTGCTAGACTCGAAGACATGGAGACAACACAGAGATGTACAGTCAGTGTTGGGGATCTTAGTGATTCCAAAAGTGAAATTGAGGTTGAACATGAAGGGGAAGAAGTTGCAGCCTAAGATGCACCAAACGAACGATTGATTAGGGCTATTGCAAGAATGGGTGCAAGAGCGAAAATGGACATTCCAGTTTATGAGGGAAATTTGGATGCATAGGAGCTTCTATATTGGATTAGAGCTTTGGAAACATATTTTTACTATGAATATGTCGAAGAGGTCAAGAAGGTCAAACATGTTGTCACAAGACTAAAGGGACATGCAACATTGTGGTGGGATGAACTCAAGCTGACAGACGTTGCAAAGGAAAGTAGAAGATCAAGAGCTGGGACAGGATGATCGAAAAGATGAAGGCGAAATTCATATCGAGAGATTACCAGATCACTCTGTTTTGAAGGATGCAAAACTTGAGACAGAAGATGATGACAACGAAGGAATACACTGAAGAATTCTACAGGCTGAACATCAGGGTAGGTCATCGGGAGAGAAATGATGAAAATGTTGCTAGATACATGAATGGTTTGAGATACGACATTCAGGATGAGATGTGCATGGTAACCATACAAACGGTGGCAGATTCTTATCAGATGGATTTGAAAGCAGAAGAGAAGCTAAACCGAAAGCAGGGTCAAAGAGGCTGAGACAGAAGTACCCCCAAAGGTAAATCGGTTGCCTAGGATAAAAATCAGAAACCCAAGGAAGACTAGAAGAAACCTCAGGCTCGAACTCAGAGAGGTCGAAGCTCACAACAAGGGAAATATGATGAACAAAGAGGGAAGCATACCAAACATAGAGGAGATTATGTTGATAATAATATTTTTCCTCATACCAAAGGTAGAGGAAGAGGAAGAGGTGGAGTAATAACATGCTTCACATGTGGAAAGAATGGGCACAAGTCTTATGAGTGTCCAGATTAAAAGAAAGAAGGAGGAGAGAATCACATCACCAAAGCTTAGAGGTGTGATGTTGAGGAAAAAGATGTTGAAGGCGGAAGATCGTTGATGATGTGAAAATCTCTTTTTACACCAGAGAATGAGGTTGAGAGTTCAGTCCAAAGAAACAGGCTTTTCCAGACTACTTGCAAAACCAAGGATAGGGTATGCAAGGTCATTGTGGATAGTGGTAGCACAGATAATCTCATTTCTACAGAGATGGTAGAAAAGCTGGAGCTGGAGACGATTGATCATCCAAGCCCATACGGAGTTTCGTGGCTACAAAAAGGACATCAGGTAACTGTCACTAAACAATGTTTAGTTGAATTTAAGATAGGAGGATATAATGATAAGATACTATGTGATGTCATTCCCATGGATGTTTGTCATCTATTGCTGGGTAGACCATGGAAATATGACAGGAATGTGATTCATGATGGGAGAATGAACACATACACCCTAGAAAAGAATCGAAGGAGTCACATGTTGCTTCCAATCCAAGATAAGGAGGTGAAACTGGAAGTAAGCAACACTGTACTTCTCATGAGTGGGAAGGAACTTCTTATAGAGGTTAAAAAGAAGGAGGATCCACAGTTCATTGTGGTCATGAAGCCTAGAATTGTTTTGACCAACACAAGAGTAGATGATTTACGAGAAGAGGTTCATCAACTGTTGGAAGAGTTCATTGTCATAGTAGTGGATGAACTACCTCGTTCGTTACCACAGATTAGAAGTGTGAGTCATCATATTGATCTCATACCAGGAGCTAGTTTTCCAAACAAAGCAGTGTACAGATTGACGTCATAGGAGAATGAAGAGGTCAAAAGACATGTCCAGGATTTGTTGGACAAAGTTTTGGTCAGGGAAAGCTGGAGTCCGTGTGATGTTCCGACAGTACTCAGTCTGAAGAAGGACGGAGGCTGGAGGATGTGTACTGACTCGAGGGTGATCAACAATATAACCATCAGGTACAGATTTCCATTGCCAAGGATAGATGATCTGATGGATTACTTGAGTGGAGCAAAATTCTTTTCAAAGATTGATTTGAAAATTGGTTATCATGAAATCTGCATGACAGAAGGTGATGAATGGAAGGCAACATTCAAAACCAACGACGGGTTGTATGAATGGATTTTTATGTCATTTGTCTTAACAAATGCATCGAGTACCTTCATGAGGTTGATGAATGAAGTCCTAAGGGAGTTCACCAGAAAATTTGTTATCGTATATCTTGATGACATACTAGTTTTCAGTAAAACAGTGGTTGAGCATATGAAACATTTGGCTACTGTCATGCAGAAATTACAGCAGGAGAAGCTATTGATAAACATGAAGAAGTCCTCATTCATGAAGACATAGCTCATTTATTTGGGATTTGTTATTTCTGCAGATAAATTGAGGATGGATCCAGATAAGGTGGAAGTCATCAAGAATTGGCCATCACCGAAGAGTATATTTGAGGTGATAAGTTTTCACGGATTGGCTACTTTCTACCGAAAGTTCATCAGGAATTTTAGTGGAATTAGTGCACCGATGATGGACACAGTGAAGAAAAGACACAAGTCTTTTCACTGGACAGAAGAGGCTGAGAAGAGTTTTAATTTTTTGAAGAGGAAGATTATGGAACAACCAATTTTGGTGTTGCCATATTTCCAAAAGAAATTTCAGGTGAAATGCGATGCAAGTGGATTTGCAATAGGGGCATTCTTGAGTCAAGATGACAGACCGATAGCATACTTCAGCGAGAAGCTGAATGAATCCAAGCCAAGGTGAAATACTCCACGTATGATAAGGAGTTTTATGCTATTATCCAGGCATTGAAGAAATGGAGACATTACTTGATCCCGAAAGAGTTTGTCTTATACAGTGACAATCATGCATTGCAGTTTGCGACTCAACAAGAAAATTTAAATTAGAGACATGTTAAATGGGTTGAATATATGCAGAACTTTACTTTTGTGATTAAACGTATTTTTAGTACTGCTAACAAAGTTGTTGATGCTTTGAGCAGGAAGTGTTTGCTATTGTAGGAGTTCAAAGTCAAAACATTGAGTTTTGATGATCTCAGGGACATATATAGGGATGATCTAGATTTTAAGGAGGCATATGAAGCAGCTGAGAATCCAATTCTCAGAGACATAAGCCAATGGGTAGAATACATGATCCAAGAAGGATTACTGTTTAAAGGTAATCAACTTTGTATTCCAAAATTCTCCATGAGGGAGAATCTGATGAAGGAGAAACACAGTGGAGGATTGGCCAGGCACTTTGGTCACGACAAGATGTTTGCAAAATTGAATGAGTCATTTTTTTGGCCGGGAATGTGAGAAGACATCAAGAGATTTGTGGACAAATGCAAAATTTTCCTGCATTCAAAGGGTAAGAGACAGAATGCAGGGTTTTATCATCCATTTCCCATACCTAAGAGGCCATGGGATGCAGTCAGCATGGATTTCATATTGGGGTTGCCAAGAACACAAAGAGGTTTTGACTCAATATTTGTGGTGGTGGATAGATTTTCCAAGATAGAACACTTTATTCCATGTCAAAAGACCAGTGACACAACTCACATTACGAATCTGTTCTTCAAAGAAGTCATTTGACTTCACGGCTTGCCAAGGAGCATAGTTTCAGATTGAGCCACTAAGTTCATAGGACACTTTTGGAAAACCTTGTGGAAGACGCTGCGAACTAAATTGTCATTTAGTTCATATTATCATCCTCAAACAGATGGAAAAAGATAAGTGGTGAACAGAAGTCTGGGAGACTTGCTAAGAAGCGTGGTGATAGAACACCACATCCAGTGGGACAACATATTACCACAGGTGGAGTTTTATTATAACAACTCAGTTAATAGAAGCACGGGGCAGAGTTCATTTCAGATTGTCTATGGCATGCAGTTGAGAGGAATTTCTGAGATGAGAGATTCAGAAGAGACTGCGATTAGGAACGCTAGTGTAGAAGATTTCACAGAGGCGATGAAGGAACTTCACAGCCAGGTGAAGGAGAGATTGCAAAATTCAAGCCAGGAATATAAGCACAGAGAAGATCAGCACATGAGACAACTTCAATTTGAGGTTGGTGATTTGATTCTGACACATTTGAGAAAGGAAAGGTTCCTGAGAGGAACATATAATAAACTAAAGATGAATAAAATCAGACCATGTAAGGTCTTAAAGAAATTTGGGGTGAATGCTTACGAGATTGAATTACCCGATGGGATCAGAATTTCCCCGATATTCAATATCTCGGATTTGTACCCATATAAAGCTAAGGAAGCAGGGACAAAAAGTGAACAGCCATAGGTCCAATGGACAAAGAAGATGCCAGTTGCAAAAAATCCGCAGATGGAGTGCATACTAGACAAAAGGGTCGGGAAGAAGACCAGGCGAAAGCAATACTTTGAATATTTRGTCAAGTGGAAGGGCCATCCAGTTGAAGATGCCAAYTGGGAGAATGAAKCAGAGGTCCAAAGGCATGGACACACCGTACACGAGTTCATGGACAGGAGCCCATGAAAATTTTCAAGCAAGGGAGTATGATGCAGGAACATCTCATGCGAGCTAGCATGRCGATAAAGGACGACTGGAAAAGTGCCCAGGGCAAATTTAGAAATATATTGAATCATTAATGAATCCATCAAGTGAAAACACACTTGTAAAATGTAAACGGACCTTGAGTGATCAACTCTCGTCCTTAGTAGGTAGAAGGCATTTATGGTAGTTAATGCAAGTAGATAGAATTTAATTCTAGATTAGAAAGTTTAGAATGAGAGAGGGAAATGAGATATAGACACCCTCATTTTGTATTGTAGAATAGAAGAGAATAGAAGAATAAAAGAAAATAGAAGGAGATTATGCCAGTTGACAACATAGAGCATAGAAGAGAAGAAGAAAAGATTTTTGTAGCTGAACTCCATGTATAGAAGTTCTAGATTAATACAAAGAAGGCTTTGATTCAGACTCATGGTGTTCAAATATTCTTTGTGTATGCATTTTTGAATGTTATGCTCATGAATGTTTTACTCTCTCTGTCATGCAATTGGTTTTATGCCATGTATGAATGATTTCTTGTTGAATGTTTGAAATCTGAGAGAGAGAGAGAGTAAGAGGAATGAGTTTCAATTATTTCTCTATCTAAGAAAGAGTTCTAGCAAGGAGTGCAGTTGAATTGTCTGCAAGGAGTGCGTTGAAAAAGGGTTCAGAGGTTCGTCTCTGAAAGCTCAGATAAGATAGCTTTTGTTCTCATCCCCTGAAAAGTGTAGTTGGGCACAGGAGTCGTGCAAGGTGTGCGCAGGCCAAATGGAGCATCAAGTTTCATAACCTGAATGACTTGTTGAGAGGGTGTTGTTGCAGGTGTGTGCAGAGTCGAAGGGAGTTCAACACTTGAAGGTGTTTGAAGGTCCGTCRCAAGGAGTGCGAGSAGGAATTTTCTGAAAGACTTAGAGTTGGGGAAAGCTCAGGAAGGATAAAGCCTTCAAAACCATCAAAGGAAGCACAGGAAGTTTGGGCCTTGGAACAGTGAGAAGGTGTTTCAAGTTGGGTCATAGGTGGTTAAGTACCATGGAAACCCACTTGGTAAAAGGTTGTAGAAGTCCTTGTGAAGGAAGGAGATGGATGATTGGAATTCTCTGTGGAGAATTCACAAAGTCCCGTGAGCTGTCAGATCTTACGGAGGAGCAGGGGAGTTATGGTGAATGATTTCGAGGGTTTCAAGCTTAGAAAGAGTAGAGCGTAGACTCAAGCCATAGGAGCCATTGGATTTTCTCGTGGAATTCTATTTTGGGTTTCGTAGATTGAAGTCCTAAAATTTGTGCAACAAGACTCGTGAAATCATGAAATGCGAAGTCCCGAGGGCGAAAGGATTTTGTGAGCCACAAAATCGACAGGTGGAAAGGTGGTGCATTATCGACATGGACGTCAAATTCCATTAACCATTTCAGGGCTTCGTGGGGTAAAGTTCTGAAATCCTTGCATTAGGATTCGCGAAATCACGAAATACGATGTCTCGATGGAATAAAGGGATGTTGAAAAGTCAAAGATTATGAGCGCATCGGAGGTTCAGTAAATCAGGATTCGAGAGTCGAGGAGACAAGTTGCTTGACCTCGCAACCGTCGAAATCGCGATAAGGAGAAATCCGAAATAAAGAGGGGAAAGGTCAAGCATTAACAATTTTCGGGTTTTTGGAGATTGAGAGACAAGGCGCTTGACCACCGGATTCGTGAAAGTGCGAAGTCCGATCTCCTGAAGTATAAGGGGGAATTTCTTGAAGTTAATTGTGGGTGCAGATTTCCTGAAAGGGAAATAGAGGATCCATTTCTGAGAGCTCTTCAGGCCAGTGGAAGAGGAAAGATCCTGAGTACATGACCTTCCGACCTACGGGTTGAGGAGGGGTCGTGTCATCATTTTTGGTATCAAAGCATATAAAGGTTTCTTTTCTTTCTGGAGCAGGGAAAAGGAGAATTCATCATGCCGCAGAGGAGAAGGGATTGACAAACACCCGATCAACCAGAGGATAGGGAAATGTCGAGAAGAAGGGGTAGGTAGATGCTTGATCCAACCATGGAGAGAGAAATGTGCGACTTACGCGCGAGACTCGAAGACATGGAGACAACAGAGAGACATACATTCAGTGTTGGGGATCTTAGTGATTCTGAAAGTGAAATTTAGGTTGAACATGAAGGGGAAGAAGTTTCAGCCAAAGATGCAGCAAACAAACGATTGATTAGGGCTATTGCAAGAATGGGTGGAAGAGAGAACATGGACATTCTAGTTTATGAGGGAAATCTGGATGTAGAGGAGATTCTAGACTGGATTAGAGCTCTGGACACATATTTTGACTATGGATATGTCTAAGAGGACAAGAAGGTCGAACATGTTGTCACAAGACTGAAGGGACATGCAACATTGTGGTGGGATGAACTACAAGATGACAGACACTGCAAAGGAAAGCAGAAGATCAAGAGCTGGGACAGGATGATCGCAAAGATGAAGGCAAAATTCATCCCCATAGATTACCAGATCAATCTGTTTCGAAGGATGCAAAACTTGAGATAGGAGCTGATGACAGTGAAGGAATACACTGAAGAATTCTATAGGATGAACATCAG
The DNA here is from genome assembly GCA_000966675.3 of Picea glauca. NCBI lineage: Eukaryota > Viridiplantae > Streptophyta > Pinopsida > Pinales > Pinaceae > Picea > Picea glauca. The sequence goes on along the minus strand of JZKD02S1665459.1, from coordinate 85,037 downwards.
TGTAGGTCATCGGGAGAGCGATGATGAAAAGGGTGCCAGATACATGAATGGTATGAGATATGACATTCAGGATGACATGTTCATGGTAACCATCCAAATGGTGGAAGATGCTTATTAGATGTCTCTAAAAGTGGAAGAGAAGCTGAGCCGAAAGTAGGGTCAAAGAGGTCGAAGCAGAAGTCATCCCAAAGGAAAATCAATTGCCCAGGATAAAATTCAGAAACCCAAGGAAGACTGGAAGAAACCTCAGACTAGAACTGAGAGAGGTGAAAGCTCACAGCGAGGGAAATATGTTGAACAAAGAGGGCAACATACCAAACACAGAGGAGATTATGCTGATAATAATATTTTTCCTCGTACCAGAGGTACAGGAAGAGGAAGAGGTGGAGTAATAACATGCTTCACATGTGGAAAGAATGGGCACAAGTCTTACGAGTGTCCAGATAAAAAGAAGTTAGGAGGAAAGAATCACATCCTCTAAGCTCAGGGGTGGGATGTTGAGGAAGAATATGTTGAAGGTGGAAGATTGTTGATGATTTGAAAAGCTTTTTTTACACCAGAGAAGGAGGTGGAGAGTTCAGTCCAAAGAAACATGCTTTTCCAGACTGCTTGCAAAACCAAGGATAGGGTATGTAAGTTCATTTTGGATAGTGGTAGCATAGATAATCTCATTTCTACAGAGATGGTAGAAAAGCTGGAGCTGGAGACGATTGATCATCCAAGCCCATACAGAGTTTCATGTCTACAAAAAAGACATCATGTAACTGACACTAAACAATGTTTAGTTGAATTTAAGATAGGAGGATATAATAATAAGATACTCTGTGATGTCATTCCCATGTATTCTTTTCATCTATTGCAGGGTAGACCATGGCAATATGACATGAATGTGATTCATGATGGGAGAATGAACACATACACCCTAGAAAACAATGGGAGAAATCACATGTTTCTTCCAATCAAGGATTAGGAGGTGAAACCGGAAGTAAGAAACATTGTACTTCTCATGACTGGGAAGGAACTTCTTACAGAGGTGAAGAAGAAGGAGGATCCATATTTCATTGTGGTCAAGAGGCCTAGAATTGTTTTGACCAGCACAAGAGTGGATGATTTACCAGAAGAGGTTCAGGAACTGTTGGAAGAGTTCGCTGACATATTAGTGGATGAACGACCTCGTTCGTTGCCACCAATTAGAAGTGTGAGTCATCATATTGATCTCATGCCAGAAGCCAATTTTCCAAACAAAGAAGCGTACATATTGACGCCACCAAAGAATGAAGAGGTCAAAAGACAAGTCCAGGATTTGTTGGACAAAGGTTTGGTTAGGGAAAGCTGGAGTCCATGTGATATTCCGACAGTATTGATTCCGAAGAAGGACAGAGGCTGGAGGATGTGTACTGATTCGAGGACAATCAACAAGATAACCATCAGGTACAAATTTCCATTGCCAATGATGGATGATCTAATGGATTGCTTGAGTGGAGAAAAATTATTTTCAAAGATTGATTTGAAAAGAGGTTATGATCAAATCCGCATGAGAGAAAGTGATGAATGGAAGACAACATTCAAAACCAACGAAGGGTTGTATGAATGGCTTGTTATGCTGTTTGGATTAACAAATGTGTGAAGTAACTTCATGAGGTTGAAAATGAAGTCCTAAGGGAGTTCATCGGAAAATTTGTTATCGTATATCTGGATGACATACTGGTTTTCAGTAAAATAGTGGCAGAGTATCTGAAACATTTGTCTACAGTAATGAAAAAATTACAGCAGGAGAAGTTGTTGATAAACATGAAGAAATCCTCATTCATGAAGACAAAGCTCATTTATTTGGGATTTGTTATTTCTGCAGATAAATTGAGGATGGATCCAGATAAGGTGGAAGTGATCAAGAATTGGCCATCACCGAAGAGTATATTTGAGGTGAGAATTTTTCATGGATTGGCTAGTTTTTACCGAAATTTCATTAGGAATTTTAGTGGAATTAGTGCACCAGTGATGGACAGAGTGAAGAAAAGACACAAGTAATTTCACTGGACAGAATAGGCTGAGAAGAGTTTTAATTTGTTGGAGAGGAAGATTATAGAACGACCAATTTTGGTGTTGCCAGAGACGTATAGTCAGTGCTGGGCATCTTAGTGATTCCGAAAGTGAAATTGAGGTTGAACATGAAGGGGAAGAAGTTGCAGCCAAAGATTCAGCAAACGAACGATTGATTAGGGCTATTGCAAGAATGGGTGCAAGAGAGAAAATGGACATTCCAGTTTATGAGGGAAATCTGGATGCAGAGGAGCTTCTAGACTGGATTAGAGATCTGGACACATATTTTGACTATGAATATGTCGAAGAGGACAAGAAGGTCAAACATGTTGTCACAATACTAAAGGGACATGCAACATTGTGGTGGGATGAACTACAAGATGACAGATGCTGCAAAGGCAAGCAAAAGATCAAAAGCTGGGACAAGATGATCGCAAAGATGAAGGCGAAATTCATCCCCAGAGATTACTAGATCACTCTATTTCAAAGGATGCAAATCTTGAGACAGAAGCTGATGACAGTGAAGGAATACGCTAAAGAATTCTACAGGCTGAACATCAGGGCAGGTCATCGGGAGAGCGATGATGAAAAGGTTGCTAGATACATGAATCGTCTGAGATACGACATTCAGGATGAGATGAGCATGGTAACCATCCGAACAATGGAAGATTCTTATTGGATGGCTCTAAAAGTGGAAGAGAAGCTGAGCCAAAAGCAAGGTCAAAGAGACCGAGGCAGAAGTCAACCCAAAGGCAAATGAATTGCCCAGGATAAAAATAAGAAACCCAAGGAAGACTGGAAGAAACCTCAAACTCGAACTAAGAGAGGTGGAAGCTCATAGCGAGGTAAATATGYTGAACAGAGAGGGAAACATACCGAACATAGAGGAAATTATGTTGATAATAATATTTTTCCTCGTACCAGAGGTAGAGGAAGAGGAAGAGGTGGAGTAATAACATGCTTCACATGTGAAAAGAATGGGCACAAGTCTTATGAGTGTCCAGATAAAAATAAATAAGGAGGAGAGACTCACATCRCTGAAGCTTAGGGGCGAGATGTTGACGTAGAAGACGTTGAAGGCAGAAGATCACTGATGATGCAAAAAGCTCTTTTGACACCAGAGAAGGAGGTGGAGAGTTCAGTACAAAGAAACAGGCTTTTTTGGACTGCCTGCAAAACCAAGGATACRGTATGCAAGGTCATCATGGATAGTGGTAGCACCAATAATCTCGTTTCTACAGAGATGGTAGAAAAGTTGGAGCTGGAGACGATTGATCATCCAAGCCCATACAAAGTTCYGTGGCTACAAAAAGGACATCAGGTAACTGTCACTAAACAGTKTTTAGTTGAATTTAAGATAGGAGGATATAATGATAAGATACTCTGTGATGTCATTCCCATGGATGTTTGTCATCTATTGCTGGGTAGACCATGGAAATATGATAGGAATGTGATTCATGATGGGAGAATGAACACATACACCCTAGAAAAGAATGGGAGGACTCACATGTTACCTCCAGTCAAGGATAAGGAGGTGAAAGTGGAAGTAAGAAACTTTATACTTCTAATGAGTGGGAAGGTACTTCTTACAGAGGTTAAGAAGAAGGATCCACAGTTCATTGTGGTCATGAAGCCTAGCATTGTTTTGACCAGCACAAGAGTGGATGATTTACCAGAAGAGGTTCATGAACTGCTGGAAGAGTTCGCTGACATAGTAGTGGATGAACTACCTCGTTCGTTACCACCGATTAGAAGTGTAAGTCATCATATTGATCTCATACCAGGAGCCAGTTTTCCAAACAAAGCAGCGTACATATTGACGCCGCAGGAGAATGAAGAGGTCAAAAGACAAGTCCAGGATTTGTTGGACAAAGGTTTGGTCAGGGAAAGCTTGAGTCTGTGTGTTGCTCTGACAGTACTCAGTTCAAAGAAAGACAGAGGCTGGAGGATGTGTATTGACTTGAGGGTGATCAACAAGATAACCATCAGGTACAAATTTCCATTGCCAAGGATGGATGATCTGATGGATTGCTTGAGTGGAGAAAAATTATTTTCAAAGATTGATTTGAAAAGCGGTTATCATCAAATCTGCACGAGAGAAGGTGATGAATGGAAGACAACATTCAAAACCAATGAAGGGTTGTATGAATGGATTGTCATTACATTTGGATTAACAAATGCATCGAGTACCTTCATGAGGTTGATGAACGAAGTCCTAAGGGAGTTCATCGGAAAATTTGTTATCGTATATCTAGATGAATTACTGGTTTTCAGTAAAACAGTGGCAGAGCATCTGAAACATTTGGCTACAGTCATGCAGAAATTATAGCAGGAGAAGCCATTGATAAACATGAAGAAATCCTCATTCATGAAGACAGATCTCATTTATTTGGGATTTGTTATTTCTGCAGATAAATTGAGGATGTATCCAGATAAGGTGGAAGTGATCAAGAATTGGCCATCACCGAAGAGTATATTTGAGGTGAGAAGTTTTCACAGATTGGCTAGTTTCTACCGAAAGTTCATTCGGAATTTCAGTGGAATTAGTGCACCGATGATGGACACAGTGAAGAAAAGACACAAGTCTTTTCACTTGACAGAAAAGGCTGAGAAGATTTTTGATTTGTTGAAGAGGAAGATTACAAAACAACCAATTTATTTGTTGCCAGATTTCCAAAAGACATTTCAGGTGAAATGCAATGCAAGGGGATTTGCAATAGGGGTGTTCTTGAGTCAAGATGACAGACCAATAGCATACTTCAATGAGAAGTTGAATGAAGCCAAGGTGAAATACTCCACATGTGATAAGGAGATCTATGCTATTATCCATGCATTGAAGAAATTGAGATATTACTTGATCCCGAAAGAGTTTGTCTTATACAGTGATAATCATGCATTGCAGTTTGTGACTCAACATGAAAATTTGAATCAGAGACATGTTAGATGGGTTGAATATATGCAGAACTTTACTTTTGTGATTAAACATATTTCTGGTACTGCTAACAAAGTTGTTGATGCTTTGAGCAGGAAGTGTTTGTTATTGCAGGAGCTCGAAGTCAAAACATTGGATTTTGATGATCTCAGAGACATATACAGGTATGGTCTAGATTTTAAGGAGGCATATGAAGCAACTGAGAATCAAATTCTTAGAGATAGAGGCCAATTGGTACAATAATTGATCCAGGAAGGATTATTGTTCAAAGCTAATTAGCTTTGTATTCCAAAATGCTCCATGAGGGAGAATCTGTTGAAGGAGAAACACAATGGAGGATTGGTCGGGCACTTTGGTCACGACAAGACATTCGCAAAATCTAATGAGTCATACTTTTGTCCGGGAATGTGAGAATACATCAAGATATTTGTGGATAGATGCAGAATTTGCCGACATTCGAAGGGTAGGAGACATAATGCAGGGTTTTATCAACCATTGCCCATACCTAAGAGGCTATGGGATGCAATCAGCATGGATTTCATATTGGGGTTGCCAAGAACACACAGAGGTTTTGACTCAATATTTGTGGTGGTGGATAGATTTTCCAAGATGGAACACTTCATTCCATGTCAGAAGACCAGTGATGCAAGTCACATTGCGAATCTATTCTTGAAAAAATTCATTCAACTTCACGGCTTGCCAAGGAGCATAGTTTCAGATCGAGACACTAAGTTCATAGGACAATTTCGGAGGACCTTGTGGAAGAATCTAGGAAATAAATTTTCATTTAGTTTGGCTTATCATCCTTAGACGGATGGACAAACAGAACTGGTGAACAAAAGTCTGGGAGACTTGCTAAGAACCTTTGTGACAGGACACCACAGCCAGTGGGACAACATATTACCATAGGCAGAGTTTGCTTATAGTGACTCAATTAACAAAAGCACAGGGAAGAGTCCATTTTAGATTGTCTATGGCATGCAGTCGAGAGGAATTTTTGAGCTAAGAGATTCATAACAGACTACGATTAGGAGCACTAGTGAATAATATTTTGCATAGGCGATGAAGGAACTTCACAGCCAGGTGAAGGAGCGATTGTAGAATTCGAGCTAGGAATATAAACACAGAGCAGATCAGCACACTAGACAAATTCAATTTGAGGTTGGTGATTTGATTCTGGCACATTTGAGAAAGGAAAGGTTTCCGAGAGGAACATATAATAAACTAAAGATGAAGAAAATCAGACCATGTAAGGTCTTAAAGAAATTTTGGGTGAATTATTACGAGATTGAATTACCCAATGGGATCGGAATTTCCATGATATTCAATATCTTGGATTTGTACCCATATAAAGCTGAGGAAGCAGGGATAGAAAGTGAACAGCCAGAGGTCCAGTTGACAAAGCAGATGCCAGTTGCAGAAAATCTGAAGATGGAGCACATACTGGACAAAAGGGTCGACAAGAAGACCAGGAGAAAGAAATACTTTGAATATTTGGTCAAGTGGAAAGGCCATCTAGTTGAAGATGCCAGCTAGGAGAACAAAGAAGAGGTCCAGAGGCATGGACACACTGTACACGAGCTCATGGAGAGGATCCCATGAAAATTTTCAAGCAAGGGAGTATGATGCAGGAGCATCTCAAGCGAGCCATCGCAGAGATAAAGGACAGATGGAAAAGCGTCCAACGCGAATTTAGAAATATCTTGAATCATAAATGAAGCCATCAAGTGAAGGCACACTTGTAAAATGTAAATGGACCTTGAGTGATCCGCTCTCGTCCTTAGTAGGTAGAAGGAATTTATGGTAGTTAATGCAAGTAGATAGAATTTAATTCTAGATTAGACAGTTTAGAATGAGAGAGGGAAACGATATATAGACACCCTCATTGTGTATTGTAAAATAGAAGGAAATAGAAGAATAGAAGAAAATAGAAGGAGATTATGCCAATTGAGAGCATAGAACATAGAAGAGAAGAAGAAGAGAGTTGTGTAGCCGAACTCCATGTACAGAAGTTCTGGATCAATACAAAGAAGGATTTGATTCAGACGCATGGTGTTCAAATATTCTCTGTGTATGCATTTTTGAATGTTATGCTCATAAATGTTTTACTCTTTCTGTCATGCAATTTCTTTTATGGTATGTATGAATGATTTCTTGTTGAATGTTTGAAATCTAAGAGAGAGATAGTAAGAGGAATGAGTTTCAATTGTTTCTCTATCTGAGCAAGAGTTCTTGCAAGGAGTGCAGTGGAATTGTCCGCAAGGAGTGCGTTGACAAAGGGTTCATAGTTTCGTCTATGAAAACTCAGATAAGATAGCTTTTGTTCTCATCCCCTCAGAAGTGCAGTTGGGCACAAGAGTCATGCAAGGTGTGCATAGGCCGACTGAAGCATCCGGTTTCATAACCTGAATGACTTGTTGAGAGGCTTCTCCTGCAGGTGTGCGGAGAGTTGAAGGGATTTCAACACTTAAAGGTGTTTGAAGGTCTGCCGCAAGGAGTGCAAGCAAGATTTTTCTGAAAGACTCAGAGTTGGGGAAATCTCAGGAAGGATAAAGCCTTCAAAACCATCGAAGGAAGCACAAGAAGTTTGGGCCTTAGAAAAGTGAGAAGGTGTTTCAAGTTGGGTTGTAGGCGGTTAAGTACCGTGGAAACCCACTTGGTAAAAGGTTGCAGAAGTCCTTGTGAAGGAAGGAGACGGACGATCGGAATTCTCTGTGGAGAATTCACGAAGTCCCGTGAGCCATCAAATCTCATGGAGGAGTAGGAAAATTATGGAGAATCCTTTCAAGGGGTTGAAGCTCAGAAGGAGTAGAGCGTAGACTCAAGCCAAATGAGCCCTTGGATTTGCCCGTGGAATTATATTCAGGGTTTCATAGATTGAAGTCCTGAAATTTGTGCAATAGGACTCACGAAATCACGAAACGCGAAGTCCTGAGGGAGAAAGTATTTTGTGGGCCACAGAATCGATAGGTGGACAGGTGGCGCATTATCGACATGGAATTCAAATTCCATTGACCATTTCGAGGTTTTGTGGGGTAAAGTTCTGAAATCTTTGCATTAGGGCTAATGAGATCTCGAAATCCAAAGTCTCGATGGAATAAATGGTCGTTGAAAAGTCAAAGCTTGCGAGCGCATCGGAGGTTTGGTAAATTGGGATTCGGGAGTTTAGGAGACAAGTTTCTTGACATCGAGACCACTGAAATCATGATAAGGAGAAATCCAAAATAGAGTGGGGAAAGGTAAAGCATTGATTGTCTTCGGGTTTTCAGATATTGAGAGACAAGGCGCTTGACCACCGGATTCATGAAAGTGCGAAGTCCGATCTCCCGAAGTATAAGGGGGAATTTCTCGAAGTTAATTGTGGGTGAAGATTTCCTGAAAGGGAAATAGAGGAGCCATTTCTGAAAGATCTTCGGGCTAGTGGAAGAGGAAATATATTGAGTACGTGACCTTCCAACCTGCAGGTTGAGGAGGGTTCGCGTCATCGATCTCTTCTCAACAATAAAGCATTAACACACTTGTTCATCTATATTTAACTATTGTAAAGGATATTTAAATCACAAAAATGAAATCAAAACTGATATGATTACAAATTGAGACAGTAACTCCTTCAGACTGGGCCCTTGGTCCTCAAAAGAACTACTACTAGAAACTTAGTATGTAGAAATGGTGAAAATGCTCAAATATTTTATTGATTCCATAGCTGGTACAACAGTTACAAAAAATTCTTGCACAGAGAAATTCTAAGTTTTGAATACTTGGATGCAATTCTTCTCTATATTCCTTTTTGGATCTATTACTCTCTATACATCACAATAATCTGGGTAAATTAAGCCATCCTGAGGATCGAGAGATCCTCAGGATTTCTTTACTATTATAAAGTTACAATATAGAAAATCAATCATCTTCAAAATTGCTTTTCACCAAAAGTCCTCAACCTCTAATAGCTTATGCATCTTCAAGATCTCCTTTGCTATATTGGGTTTGACAACATTTATCCAATCCTGTAACAAAATCAAACAATTCCAATTGTATTTTAGAATTTTATTTAATATAACTGAAATAATAATTCTAGAAGACATATTAATCATTTTCTATCCTATTTATCCTTAATTAACTGAAAAGTCAATCAATATTATATCATGGATTGTGGGAAAAAGGAAGATATTTGTTCCTTTTTCATAACCCAACAACCTCTACTCCACATGTGAGTCTGGTCAGCAAGCTATCGTCAACCTGTATCCATGAACGAATCATGTCAGGAATAATAATCAATCATCATAACATCTAATCATAAGTACATATGTCACATCACCAATATTCAACTCAACAGTCCACTCCCTGACTCGATTCAGAGTCTAAGGGGTTTGATCGATGCCTCTGCATCCTCAAGGTCCAAAGTCCTACACACTCAGGAGAACCCAGTGAATAGCACTTGCTATGTAAATACAAAAAAATAACATATCATTATATCCATAATGCCTCATAATCATAATCAAATGACCAATAGTATAATAATCCGGATCACTTGCAAGCAAGTGTCCTCAAAGGATAAGTTTGCTCAGTTCACACAAGAGCATTATGTTACACAATTTCAAAATTATACGAGAAAGTTATGCCCAAAATACTAATTTTCTATCCTAAATTTGGATTCCTAAAACTTTGTTTCCTAGGTTGTCCCTTGGAATATTTGACCCATCAATTCCTCTTGTATTCAAAACATGTTTCTATAAGAGATACCTACATGAATATAATTTAATATAGAAGTGGAATCACTTCAATCCAACCTTTAATGAAACATGTTATGATCAAAATAGTGACTATTGGTGTAGACAGAAATTCAAAAACAACTCTATCATGTAGGCTATTCCTAAGAAGATTTGGCATATCATGTCATGGAATTTTAAAAAATTGTTTCTATTGGATACATGCCTCTAAATCAAATTTCATTTGGCTTTAGAATCACCTAAATTTGACATCAAATGATTGTGTAATCACCGAGATATGACAAGGAGGTATAGGTGGCCACCACTCGTTGGTAGGTAAAAAGTGCATGTTGTTTTATCCCTTGGATTTGTTTCATAAGAACTAGTAATTGTTTTTCATATATTCTATATGAAGAGATCATGTACACCTCTCTTCTTCCATGATCTCATATTTTATTGCAAGAAAGTGCTAGTTTTTTTTGTAGGTGTTAGGAGGATCAAGAAGCCCAATTTATGCATAAGTGATTGTCAAGACCAAAATATTTGAGAAGGGCATGTCATCCAAATGTTGAAAAGTCAACAAGAAACATGTGTCTAATTTACTTTTCCCTTAATTAAATTAGACAATAAATATTAATCTTTTATCTCATTCATAACTGAGTGATTTGGAATTGTAACAGAATTATAAGTGCAGTTAAGTGAGTTAATATTAGTTGTACTAGTTGTGAGAGTTTAGTTAATCAGTGAACTCACATGCAATTGAAGATTCACCATGGTTAACTACATGCATGTTAGTTCCAATGGAGATCCAATTGAGATAATAGGTGAAAGGGACAATTTGGTTATCAGTTGTGATTTGTTCACACATGCAGTGAATATGCTTATGAGCATGTGCAAACGAGGCAATTCGTATGTGTTTGAGAGAATTCGGATTGCAGAGTTTGTGCAGAGGAGGCAAGTTGTCTGGACACGAAAATTGGTGCATGTATTTGCTAATTTGTGTATGACAATGTGATATGATTGTATTGTACTGAGAGCTCTTGGATTAGAGTTTTGTATGAGATTGTTTCATGATTCATGATATTGATAGTGGGGTTTTTAGCTTTATGCTTTCCCAGTAAAACTTTTGTGTTGTGTGTTATTGATATTTCACTTTGTGCATTGTGGTTGTGATCATGGTTTAATTGCTTCCACAATAATAATAGTAGAAGCGATTTTGTATTTAACAAGTGGCAGGAATTGTTAGATCAGGAGAATCGTAGGAATACATTAATTTGTATCGAAAGTTCTACATGTTATCAGAGCCATGGAGGCCATGGAGCTACGGAAGTGAGGTGCGAACAAAATCGTATTCTCGTAGGTCCCATATCTAGAAGGGTGCAAACTATAGTACTGAAAACTACGCTCATTTTCAGGAACAGTAATTCTCGCACCCTAGACAAAGGCAAGGTGTGAACTTCACTGGCATTCTCACAAGAAAATACACTAGCAGGGTGTGAACTTCCCTCACCCTAACAGTGAAGCAGGGTGCGAACTTCATTGGAATTCTCGCAGGCTACAGTGGAGCAGGGTGCGAACTTGACAGGCAAGTTCGTAGGATATACACAGGTAGGGTGCAAAATTCCCTCAGGTTGCTCTTAGGTGGGGTACGAACCTCCCAGGGAAAGAGGAAAGTGAAGAGGTTGAGTTTTGGGTTGGATAACATTCAAATTTGAAAGATTTTCTTGGTGTGACACTTGATTCAAGATCGAAATGTATTTCAATGGCCTGAGGAGTATGCACTCGAGGGCATATCTAACTACATTGCTTGGAAGGATAGGATGGAGTTAGTGCTCGAAGACAATGGCTTGAAGGGTTACATTGACGCAGATGTTCCTAAGATAGATGTGACAGACACTGCAAATATTGATGCATGGCGAAAGAAAGTAGAAAAGGTGAGGAGGATTCTGTTGGAGTGAGTATGAGACCACATTATCTGAAGTCTCCATGGGAAAACCACACCATATGCAATGTGGAAGGTTTTGACAGATCTATTCCAAAGCAGTAGCGACCATAGGAAATTGGCGCTCAAAGATAAACTCAAGAAGATAAATATGGAGAAAGGCGACACCATTCCAAAATATCTCACGAAGTTTGTCCAATGTCGGGATGAGCTTGGAAGTGTGGGAATAACAATCACTATTGATGATTTGGTGAGCTTGGTGCTCCTAGGGCTTCCCAAGAGTTGGCACAGTTATCAAGACTCTGTTAATGGAAGGGAAAAATTACCGGATTGGGAACGACTATGGTCGGATCTGGTGCAAGAGGAGTTTAGGCGGAATACCAGAGATGGATCTTCATCAAAGTGTGATGATGAAGAGGATTGTGCTTTGAATTACAAGGCTAGGAAAGGGAAAGGAAAGAAATTCCAATCAAGTTCTGAGTCTAAAGTCAAGAATCTGGATTTGTCCAAAGTGAAGTGTTTTCACTGTCATGAACGTGGGCTTCTCACTACTAACTTTCCGCATAAGAAGAAGAACAAGACAGTTATTGGAGATGCAATTGGCGAGGCTCTTGTCTCACAATTTCATCTTGAATTCACTTTGATCGCATGCATGGCTTCAAGTGCATCGGGATTGGTGTGGTATTTCGATAGTGGCACTTCCTTCCACATGACGGGAGATAAAGAGTCTTTCATTGACTTGGAGGATAAAGATATCATAATGCATATAGATATGGGCGACGATGGATGATACAATGAAACTGGTATTGGTACCATTACCTTTCAGAGGGAGTCAGGTAAACCATTTTAGTTGAGAAATGTTATGCATGTTCTAGGTCTAAAGAAAAACTTAGTCTCAGTCGCAATGTTGGAGGATGGAGGCTATGATGTTGTTTTTAGTAGTGGGAAAGCCTAACTATGACATAAAGAAATGGGTCAAGTCAAGAAGAAAGGGATTCGAGTTAAGAATCTCTACATGCTGGAGGTAGACGACTGCAGTTCCATGATAAGAAAGGTAGAAAAAGTGGTGAGCCAGGATGAGGGTGAACTATGGCATAGGAGATTGGGCCATCTTCATCATGGATCCTTGAAGATCATGAAACAAATATCTACTGGACTTCCAATGGGAACACTTCCTCAGTTAGATCAGTGCAAGGGGTGTACCCTGGGGAAGTATGTAAAGTCCACCTTTCATGAAAAGGAGAACTGTGCTTCGGTAATCCTGGAGAGAGTTCATACAGACATGTGTGGACCATTCTCAGTTGCTTCAAAAACAAAACATAGGTATTATGTTATTTTTGTTGATGAATTTCTCGTAAATGATGGATATTCTTCATGCAAAAGAAGGATCAAACATTCTCAAAGTTCTGTGAGTTTAAAGAATTGGTGGAGAAAGAGTCGAGGAAGCAAGTGAAATCTCTAAGGAGCGATAATGGTGGAGAATACATCTCTAACGAATTCAAAGAATTCTGCAGTAGAGAATGAATTCAAAGAGAACTCATAGTGCCTCATAACCCACAGCAAAATGGGGTCATGGAGAGAAAGAACAGAATGATCGTGGGTGCAACACGAGCAATGTTGCATGATCAGGGCCTACCAATGCATTTGTGGGAAGAAGCATGCAATACTGTGGTTTATGTGAAGAAACGTGTTCCTCATAGAGTACTTAGCATGAGTACACCTGAAGAATCTTTTTTTGGTAAAAAACCTGATGTTTCTCATTTTAAAATTTTTGGTTCATTTGTTTATGTGCATGTAAACAAGCATGCCAGGAAGAAGCTGGAACCGACTGCTGAAGTTGGGATATTTGTGGGGTACACATAAACACCCCATAATTATCGTTTGTATTTTCCAAACAGTAAGATGACTGTTATGCGACGGGATATAAAATTTGATGAGGGGAAAGCCATGCGGTTGTTGCTTGAGAGGGAGCTAGACTTGCATGCAGAAGAGGAAATACTGGTTCCCAAGGATGAGTCTCAAGATGTGTATCAACCACATGAAGAGGTTCATGGAGTGGAGGAAACCACTCAAGCAGATCCATCCATCAGAAATGGAAGAAAGCACACCACGGAAGCTGATAGATTGATACTAGATGTTGCACATAATATAGGAGCCCCTATTTCATAGCGCAGACAGAGACAGTCTCTTGATCAATTTGTTGGATACATGGATCTCATGAGAAAATGTATTGTGAGTAAACCATCTTCCTTTCAAGAATAAGTGAAGAACCCCACTTGGGTTGATGTTATGGTAGAGGAGTATGAATCCATTGTCAAAAACAATGTATGGGAAATTGTTCCAAGACCGATTGATAAATCAATGGTAGGTTCAAGATGGATCTACAAGGTAAAGCAAGTTGTTGATGGGAGTGTGGAGAAATACAAGGCTAGGTTTGTGGCCCAGGGCTTCTCAAAGATCGAGGAGATAGATTACGATGAGACCATTGCACCTGTCACTAGGTACTCTTCCATAAGATCCATCCTTGCATTCTCAGCGTAGATGGGCTGTCACATTCATCAAATGGATGTAAAAACTTCGTTCCTCAACAGGATCATTGAGGAAGAAGTGTACATTGAAGATACAGAAGGTTTTGAGACCTTTGACAGAGAATCTCATGTGTGCAGACTCAAGAGAGTATTGTATGGGTTGAAGCAAGAACCCCGTGCTTGGTACACTCGTATAGATAGCTATTTCACCGGATTGGGCTTCACCAAAAGTGAAGCTAATGAAAATCTATACCAAATTGTGGTGGAGGGTAAGCTATTAATCATTGTTATTTATGTTGATGATTTAATACTTACTGGTGATGAACAGTTGATAAACACATGCAAGGATGACCTTGCAAAGGAGTTTGAGATGAAGGATTTGGGCCTTCTTCATTGTTTCCTTGGTTTGGAAATATGGCAGCGATATGGTGAACCTTTTGTGTCTCAAAGAAAGTATACAAGAGAGATACTGGGTAAGTTTCACATGGAGGGATGCAAACCCATGGATACTCCTCTTATAGGAAACTGAAGGAAAGAGGAAGCTACTTTTGGAGAGGTAGTGGATGCTACTGTCTATCGACAGTTAGTGGGTTCGCTAATTTATTTAGTGAACACAAGACCAAACATTTGCTATGTGGTTAACCAACTAAGTCAAGCGATGGTTAAGCCTACCAAACTCTTTTGGAAGGCGAGCAAGCATGTCCTAAGATATCTTAAGGGCACATCTGAGTATGGATTATGGTATAGACAGATGGATGAGGTGAAGTTGCATGGCTTCACAGATGCAGATTGGGCAGGAAGCCCAATGGACAAAAAGAGCACATCAGGAGGGATCTTTAGTATCGGATCTACAACTGTTTCTTGGCACAGTAGGAAACAAAGATCTGTGGCACTCAGTTTCAACGGAAGCAGAATACATGGAAGAAAGTCAAGCTACATGTGAGGCTATCTGGACGAGGAAGATCTTGGTTGGTTTGTTTGGTTCTCATTTAGATATGACAATGATTTATTGTGATAATCAGAGTTTCATTAAACTCTCGATTAATCATGTGTTTCATGACAGATCTAAGCATATAGATATCCAGTATCATCATCTCATATATTGTGTGTAGTGGAAGATCATGTTGTTTCAATACATTCCTACGAAAGATCAGGATGCGGACATTCTGACGAAGGTGCTCACCAGGAGCAAATTCGAATATCATAGAGACAGGATTGGGGTGAAGCCTGAAGGATAATCCCTTTCTTGTTGAGAGGGAGTGTTGAAAAGTCAACAAGAAAGATGTGTCTGATTTACTTTTCCCTTAATTAAATTAGAGAATAAATATTAATCTATTATCTCATTCATAATTGAGTGATTTGGAATTGTAACAAAATTATAAGTGTAGTTAAGTGAGTTAATATTAGTTGTACTAGTTGTAACTAAACATGCACTAGTGAGAGTTCAGTTAATCAATGAAATCACATGCAACTGAAGATTCACCACGGTTAACTACATGCATGTTAGTTCCAATGGAGATCTATTTGAGATAACAGGTGAAAGGGACAATTTGGCTATCAGTTGTGATTTTTTCACACATGCAGTGAATATGCTTATGAGCATGTGCAAACGAGTCAATTCATATGTGTTCGAGAGAATTCAGATTGCAGAGTTTGTGCAGAGGAGGCAGGTTGTCTGGACATGAAAATTGGTGCATGTATTTGCTAATTTGTGTATGAAAGTGTGAGATGATTGTATTTTACTGAGATCTCTTGGATTAGAGTTTTGTATGAAATTGTTTCATGATTCATGATATACATAATATATGATAGTGGGGTTTTTAACTTTACGCTTTCCCGGTAAAAATTATGTGTTGTGTGTTATTGATATTTCACTTTGTGCATTGTGGTTGTGATTGTGGTTTAATTGCTTCCACAATAATAATAGTAGAAGCGATTTTGTATTTAACAAGTGGCATAAATTGTTAGATCAGGAGAATCACAGGAATACATTAATTTGTATCGAAATTTCTACACCAAACATCCACATAAAAATAATATCAAGTGTAGATTAGTATCAAAGATAATTGAAACTCATACCATGCCAAGTCACAATGAAAATTCTATCACTACCAAATAAATCCTTCCAGAATCCCATTATGTCATGGTATGCTTACTTGTTTTTCTTCCTCTAAGCTTAACAATCCATCCATGTTGAAGTCTTAACTTCCATTTGTTCAGTTATTCAACCTTAAAATTTTCATCTTACCACTACTACCAGAAGATAAATTCCACCCATTTCCCCTTCACGAGTTTTATTACTCTCGTGCCCCATCTCCATCCACCCCTAACCCATGAATAAAGTCACTTAGCTCACTTACAACACTAAGTTACATCACTATCCTTTTTATTTTTCCAAATAAAACTTTCTTTATAGTGAAAAAATTTCATTTATGGTTCTTCAAATATTTTTTTTATATGTTTTAGTTGGATGACGTGGGATTTATTAAGGCCCTCCTTCCAACAAACATTTTCCCATTGACTTCATTACATTTTCCAGGATCCAGGTTAGAGGCATTTTATAGTGTGTTGGAGATTGCATACATCAATGGCATATTTCCTCGTTGACAATAGTGGGAATAAATCAGTGTATCCTAAATGTAAGATTATGCAAAGGAATTGACTTCAACACATCTATTTGTCCCTATAAAAATGCACTAAGGTACCTTGATGCTCATTTTCATCATTGGTGAATTGTCTGACACTGGTTAACGACATTCATTAATCGTTGGTAAACCAATGAATTCACTTTGTGTTCAACTTCAACAAACTTTATTCACATATATAGAGTTGTACATGATTAGTTATGAATTAATACTATATGGTTTCATAGAACTAACATCAAATTGTAGTAGTCAATTAAGATTCAACTCCAAAGTTGAGCACTTGTATATTAATTCCAACAATAAGAAGGTATTGAGGTTCCAATTTCAAATATTATCCTTTCTTCCTCCATTATCACAAAACCTTTCAGATGCATAATCCGTGGAATTCTCAAGTAGGTGAAGGTACGTTATTTTATAATCGTTAATCAATAATTCCTTGAATACTAAAAGAGATGTATTTGGAAAATTCTCATGCATATACGATATTTTCCCTTCCCTGTTTGCCAATTTTTTTTTTTAGGATGAAAAATAACTTCATTTGTGGGGGGAAAGACATATATAACTTGTGATACCATACTCTTATACCATATTTTGATCCCATATCACATAATATATACCCTCATACAATGGTGAACAACATGTTTCTCCCATATGATTGTTGTTGATCTTGTAAAAATCCTCATTGAATCCCTATAACCCGTCATGGGTTTGCATATTAGTGTACCTCCAAATTGGAATCTTCCACTTGGAGGATATTCTATATTTAAAAGGAATGCTTGATTACCTATCAGATGTTTAAAATACCAAATTATGTGCTCAAGAGGAGGAAATGTCATTTCTGGGATTTCTAGAAGCAACACAAAATTTTAGTAGCACTTCATTGCTTTGAATACTGGCGCTACCTCAGAGCGAAATCCATTATATGGGTTTCATTCATAGGCTTCATGATATGGTTTTATGTTGATCAAATCATTTCTATGTTAAATAAATAAGGTTCCCTCTCATGATCATTTTCAACAAGCGTTACTGAAATCCAGAGGGACATCACCTTGTCGACCAATATCTTATCACGTTCATTCATAAAGGGGGCTTTTAAATTGTAAAAAATAAATTCAATATATTGTAGGTATTGGGGGGGAATGTGGGGTGTCAATGGGTTTATAGGTATTGGGGGGCATACAAATGGGTATCTAGTGAAAATGAGGGTTTCTTTTATTGCAAATATGTATTGGGAGGGGGATTCAATAAAAGTATTTTTGGAGATATTTACCAATATATAGTGAAATTATGGGTATTATTTAATATCCCATAAACAAAAGTGTTATTTCATAGGTTCACATAGTGAATACCCCATGCTGAAATATTTGTAACAAGCAACTGGAGGAATTTCTCTAAATGTGAGTATGGCACTTGGTCACAACTAGTAAGCAGAGGTTATTTGTGAAGTTTGGATGCTAAGGCTTTTTTTAACAAAGATCCATGATGCTTGTAGATGAATTTTTTAAGACAAATTCCATTTTCTTAGAGAATGCATGCACGTGGTTTATTTTTCAAAGTGAAGATTTTTTTTTTTCTTACCATTTGAAAGAGGGATTCTTTGCTACATTGGGAAAGAGAAAAAGTGCAACATGTTAGTGTTTCTACACAATAAATAACACTTCCAAAACTTGTGGTTTTTACACAAGAACCAACCATATGAATAACTTCAAAAAGGTAAGTGTAGCCACATAAGAACCAACACTTGTAGAACTTATGGTTGCCACACAATAACTTACCATAATAATCTCAACTAACACTCGTATACTTTTCAAAGGAGGAAGAACTAATCACATAGTTCAGGAGAATCATATGTAGGATTGCATGAGAACACACAACATTTTTACCTGGGGGGAGATGTTGGGTCACCAAAATGTCATCTATCACACCTTTTTTCCTTGAATTTTAACAAGTTTCTATTTTCCCGTAACTTTGATTTAAGACCATTTTAATGTTTATATGAGGGATTAGACTTACTATTTTAAAATGCATTTATTTTTGTATTTTAAGTGATTTTATTCTTAAATATTAAAAAAATAACATGTTCTCACTCAACCTTGAAAGTTGGGAGAGTTTGGTGATGTTTACATGTATATTTGGAGTTTTGAATAATGAATATTTTTGCCACTTACCTCCAAATTCGAATTTCATCTTCAACCATTGAATATTTTTCATGTATTTGGATTATCATAAGCTATATTGGATGTGGAAATAATCTTGGACTACAGACCAGATTGGTGTGATTTGTTTTGAATTATTAGCAAATATTTTGTAATCATTTACTAGTTGGTTTTTAGTTCTTACTTTTTAGTAAATGGTTGTAACTATGTGAGAGAAAAGTGGATTTGAATTTATTAGGTGTTTGTCCTATTCTAAAATAAAACTCATGTATAAATAAGAGTGCCTTCTCCATTCCAAGGGGAGGACTCTTGGAACAAACGTCCAATTCATGATGGAGTGATTAAAATATTTAAGGATAGTCTCTTATATGGATTATAAGTATGCAATTTTACTGTGTTTTATGATTTGATTAAATTCTGTGATGTCACAGTTTAATTCCTAGCCATGAATTCTCAGGAGTAAGATATCGCTCCATCAGATCAGGGTGGTTCTTTATTTTATTTATGAAATTTTATCTTGTAGTTGTTAGACCACTG
>JZKD02S1665459.1:55324-65517 GCA_000966675.3 Picea glauca | reverse complement strand
ATGCATAAAAAATTATAACCATTTTAAAATCATTACATAACACTCAATGTTGATCACAATAATGTACGGAAGTAAGCAATAGAGTATTCAATATCAATCACACACATGAAGCACACAGAGATAGATATTCCTGAGGAAACCCATAAAGGGATAAAACCTCTTCTTCTTGATATGATAAGTAGTATTTATTTTCTGTACATTATCATTCTTATGAGAACCAACTCATTGTGAGGCTACCACCTCTGTTTTACAAGTTGCAACTTTCTCAGAGAACCAACTCTCTGGTTTCTCTATCACCCACTACAAGGAAAAACCAACTCCCTTAGTGTTCCAGCACCAACTTCCAGTCATAGAGACGCCAACCTGCATAAAAAAGAACAATACTTCTCCCTTGCACCACCCTACCTCTCTGGTTTTTCTAGCTGCAACTAGATGGAATCTACAACTCCCCGTGTTCAATCACTCACTTGAAACTATGAGGACAAAAATCCTCCCTAGCACCACCCTACCACCCTAAAATATATATCTTTTCTTTCTAGAATCTATTACAGTGATACAGTATTTATCAATAGCTTACTAGTATCATCATTGTTCTACTACACTACTTTGCACTACCTGCATCAGTGTTCTCCTCCATGCATACCAGCCTCTTTGTTCAACTTTTGTGCTGCATTTCATAATCTGTCGTGTTACTTCATTCTATTCGTTGCACGTCTTACATACTCTTCTGGTCCTATTCACAGCCACCTTCTTCCCTCATGAAGAAACTATCAAAAAGCACTGCCTCTCTTCTCTATTCTACATGTTATTCAAACACCGAGTCCTCTGCTAGATCATCATGGAAACTCTTCATATTCATTGGAGATTATGCTCGGTTTGTTCACCATGAATGTCCGTTCATCCTAAGATTCTTTTGGCATCACTGGAAGTAACAATATTCAACACTTTTCAATCTGTCTATTGTCTCTTCATTCCACTGATAGTTACCTCGAGTCTCTTCAACTTCTTTGGCGATCACCCTGAAGCCTCTTTGAATTCTCTGGCATAAAAAATTAGTGGTTTCTAGCAGTTCCCTAGAGAACCTCCACGTTCTCATGCCATTGTCTCCTTTTCCCTTCCTGAGAAAACTTCACAGTGGGTGCTATCTTTTCTGGCTAAGCCCCTTCCTTTCACTTTACCACGAGTTGTGATTAGAAGCCTATCCAAAAGGGCACTTCATGACTTTGTGCATCATATATTCAACTATGAGTTGCCTCAATTTTCTGAACTCATGAAACTCAAAGGTGGAGCCTAACAACACTACCTTCTTCCTCTATTCTCTCTCCATGTGACCTTTGGCTATGACCGCTCGCTAATGAAAAGGGTGCTTCACAATATCGACAATCTCCAATGTGGAGCCTAGTGATGTGCTAGCTCCTCCATTAATCTTTCAACAATGTGACCTCTAGCTCTGACCAAAATCCAAGCATTCAAGAGCTCATGTCAGATCCACAGTCCATATCTCTCCTTTTAGCCAACAACTAAGATTGAATCGTGAACTCCGATCTTCGTCGTGCTAGATCAATGCCCCATGAAATTCCTTGATCGATGGTCCAAATTGCTCCTTTTCACTTCGATTCTTCACGACTCGTGATGTCGGAGCATAGAGAACCTTCCTTATTTTGATTCCTGAACTCGCGCTTTTCCAGACCAACGATCCATATCTCTCTATGATCCAATGGTAGGGATCACTTCTTCTCACTTCGAGACTTCGTGAATTCCTATCTTTTTCATTCATTCCATCCTATGGATATCACGATTTGTGAATCAAAAAAGTGTTGATTTCTCACCACGCGTCCTTGCTGACATGGTCTTCCACTTTTCCTTGCTGACGTGGACCTCCCCAAGTGGCACATGTTCTTCTCCTAGATCTGATGGCTCTGATTAGTCCTCGATATAACGGTCAAGATCTCCTCTTCATGAAATCGGACTTTGCGAGTTCTTGCAACTCTGCCTTTGAATTTCCTAATTTGTGAGTCAGTGAAATGTTGATCTCCTGCCATGTTTCCTCTAGATCCAAAGACTCATATCTCATCGTGACTTCTCATTTCAAAGAGTTGGAGGAATACTCACGTCCCTTCTCCCGACTCCTTATTTTTTGAAACCCACTCCAGATCGACGACCTACAAACTTATGCGATCCAACGACTGTGATGAAATCACGATATCAGACTTTGTGAATCCTCACTTATCCTATCTATGATTTCCTAATCTACGAGTCAGTGAAATTTTGATCTCTCACCATGTGTCCTCTCTTGATGGATGGTCAGAATTTACCGCGTGATATTGGAATAATTTATAAGTGTCAAAGGCCTCGACCTTTGATCCTTCTATGAGTCCTAATGATTTTGGGTCTCATTGTTGTTGTTGTTCTTGCCTGCTATTCTTGCCATCAATGACAAGCACAGTTTTCCTATAAACATGCCAACAATATCCCCCTTTAGCATTGATGGAAACCCTAAAATACTGCATTGGTCTATTTAGACCTCCAACTATAGCATCGAGGTCACACCATTTCTCTCCCTTTGACATCAATGTCAAAGAAAACATGCTCCCCCTATTACAATACTTTTCAGAGGTATTAGATATTCAACCAACACATACTCCCCATGACAAGATGGACTATTTTAACTTGATAACATGATCAAGCCCAACTTTTTGTGTAGATACTCAAACTGAGCTTTTGCAATCGATTTAGTGAAGATATCAACAATGTGATCTTTGGATGGAATATAATGCAAAGAAACCACAGAGTTGGTTACCTGTTCCCTCAAGAAGTTATACTTGATGGGTATATGCTTGGTCTTGGAGTGAAAGACAAGACTCTTTGACACACTAATTGCACAGGTATTATAAAAATGAATTGGGATCGATGTAGTATATTTTACCTCTAAGTCTTCAAGTGTCTGAATCATCCACAATACTTGGGTACAACAAGTGGAAACTGCAATGTATTCAACTTCTGTAGTTGATAAGAAAATGGAACCTTGTTTCTTTCTCAACCATGCTACAAGGGAATCTCCTAACAAGAATGCACCTACACTCGTGCTTTTCCTTTCATCTACGCAGTTAGCCCAATCAACATATGAATAGACTGATAGTTGAAAATTCTAATTCCTAGGATACCATAGGCCATATTTCAATGTCCCTTTAAAGTATCTGAATATTCTTTTGACAACTAACAAATGACTCTGTTTAGGTGTAGACTGATACCTTCCTCCCATTGCAACAACATGCATTATGTCTGGACGGGATGTTGTGATGTACAATAGGTTGTCTATCATAGAACTATATGAACTGTGTTCAACATCAGGTGAGTCATCATCCTTTCTTAACTTACATCTAATGACCATAGGTGTTCTCATAGGTTTAGAATCTGCCATTTGAAACCTTTTCAACGTTTCTCTTAGGTATTTTTCTTGAGAAAGATATATTCTTGCAAAACTCTGAGTAGTTTGCAGACCAGGGAAAAATGATAGTTCCCCTATCATAGACATTTCAAATTCATACTGCATGGTAGAAGCAAACCATTGTACCAATGAAGCATTATTACTATCGAAGATGATGTCATCTAGAACAACACAATGAGAAAATCATTACCCTCTTTTTTGATATACAGATTGTTGTCAATTGTTCCTCTCTTGAACCCTTTGTTTTGTAGATATGTATCTAGTCTGTAATACCAGGCACGGGGAGCTTGTTTCAACCCATATAAGGATTTCTTCATCTTGCATACAAAGTCAGGGTTATCTGACTGTTGGAAACCCTCCGATTGTTCCATATAGACTTATTCTTTTAGATCTCAATTTAGAAAAGATGACTTGACATCCATTTGATAGACTTTAAATTGTTTATGACAAGCATAGGCAAGAAACATTCTAATATCTTCTAATCTTGCTATGGGCGCAAATGTTTTGTAAAAATCCAATCCTTATATTTGAGCATATCCTTTGGAGACCAATCTAGTGTTATTTCTTCCAATATTTCCTTGCTCATTTATCTTATTTTTGTAGACCCATTTTGATTCTATTACTTTTGTATCTGTTGGCCTAGGAACAAGTTCCCAAGTGTCATTCTTTTCAATCTTGTCCAGATCCTCATTCATTGATTTTAACCAAATTACTTCTTTACTGGCTTCATTAAATTTCTTGGGTTCCACCATGGATATGAAGGTTATATGTGATTTCTCCATGTCTTTGATTATCCTTATCCTAGTTTGTACACCTTTCTCTTTCTCACTAATTATCCAACTTGCATGATGATTCTTTTGAGTAATTTTGGAGGAAGAATTTGATGTTGTCCACTGATTTGAGTCTGCCTGAGTATTTGTATCTTCATCTGACTCAGAGTCTTGTTTTTCTGATTCTTGGACCTGTTCATATTCAGCTTCAGCTGTGTCCTCTGTAGTAGACTCAATATTTCTCACCTCTCTTACTGGGACTCCTTCATCAACCTTTAAATCAATGAAATCAACTAATTTGTGAAATCTTTTATTAAAGCATCTATATCCTCTACTATTGGTAGCATATCCTAAGAATTTGCATTCATCAGCTATTTCATCATGCTTGCCAAGGTTTTCATTATTATTCTTTATGTATCACTCACTCCCAAAGACTTTGAAGTGCTTGATTGAAGCAAGTCTTCCATACCACAATTCATAAGGTGTCTTGTTATTGTGTGGTCTGAGGTGGGTTTTGTTAAGAACATGGATTGTTGTGTGTATTTCTTTTACACAGTAGGTTTGACCAATGTTGTTCTCATTCATCATTGACCTAGCCATTTGCTGAACTAATTTTTTTTGCCTCTCAACTACTCCATTTTGTTGTGGACTTCTTGGGATGGTGTATTCTCTCCCGATCCCATGTTTATCACGAAATTCCTTGAAATCACTTGACATAAATTCTCCTCCTCTATCATATATTACAACCTTTAATCTGTTGCCTATTTGATTATGAGTTAAAGCCTTAAATATTTTAAATTTCTCAAATGCTTCAAATTTTTCTTTGAGAAAAGCAACGCATGTGAGTCTTCAGTAATAATCAATGATCAGCATGAAGTAGTTTTCCTTCCATGTGCCTTCTTGTCTTGATGGTCCACATAAATCCATATGAACTAATTGGAGTGGTTTATCTATCGAAGTGTAGCTCTTGGATTTAAACTGCGTCCTAGTTGGCTTTCCTACTTGGAAGGGTTTACACACGGAATTGTATGGCTTTGATATTCTTGGAAGACCTTTTACTGCCTCACGATTTTTGAGCTTGATTAAGTGATCAAAGTTTAGATTTCCAAGTCTCCTATTCCATAACCAAATTTCATCATGTTTTATTAGATGGCACTCTTCTCCATCTTATTTCATCACATATACATTATTATCTATCCTTATGCCTTTAGCCACCACTTGTCCTAAGTTTATAGACTTCATGTTGAAATCCTTGTAAGTGAACACTACTTCACATCCTCTGTCACACATTTGACTTACTCTGAGACAATTATGTTTCATCCCATCTACAAGCAGAACATCCTAGGATTTTTATTTTCCATTACTTAAACTCACCATCCCTTTACCCTTGATTTTAACTAGAGCATCATTTCCAAAGGTTACAATTCCTGATTTGCTTTCACTTAGAGACAAAAAATTACTTTTGTCTCCCATCATATGTTTGGAGCATCCAATGTCAATATACAAGGGGTTCCTTTGTCTTTGAACAGACAAAACTAATCCACACTTTTCATTTTCTTTCTTCTTCCAAACCTTGACATTTTTAACAAAGGGATTCAAATCTGGCTCATAGTTCCTTAAGAGACAGTCTACAACTTTATGTCCATAATTATGACAGGTGTGACATTCTGGTTCATTGAATAAAAGATCATAATGATTGTTATGCTTAACCTGTGTCTTTTACCAACCATCACATAATTTGCAGTCTGTGGTTGTTTGTTACTTGGCTATCTCATTCTTTGTTGTGGAAGATATATATTCCTTGAGTGTTTTTATTTCTCATATCTGAATCTTAAAGAACAGTTTACAACTTTATGACCAAAGTTAGAACAGAAAAAACAATATCCATAGAAAAATCCTTTGTACCTAGAAAATGGATGTCTTCTTTAAGCAGGTCAATTTCTTCCATCATGATGATTTCTTTGAGCAGAGGGTGAATTATTTATTTTTTCTACAGATTCAGTTTTGGTACTTTTTCTTTCACTCTTCCTTGGTGGCCGATTATCTTCCTTTGTTTCTCCATACTTGTCATTGTCAATGAATGTAGATTTGACAAACTTGATGGATTCTTTGTTTCTTTGTTGACCACTACTTTATCCTTCTTCATAACCCAAACTAGTTTTCAAATTTGGATTCCCTTGCTGATTCAAAATGATGGCTAATCCTTCAGAGGCATTAATGCTTGGAAGATTTTCGAGATACAATGCTTTAAAATTCTCCATCACTTTTCTTGTTTTTACTACCTCTTCTTCCAAGGCTTCACATATTTCTTTCTTCTCTGATAATTGTTGTTTCATAATGTCCTATATTTTATTTGCCTCTTCTAATTCTACTTTTATTAGGGAAAAGTCTTCAACAAGTTTTTTCCTGTCTTTCTCGAACCATATCAGCAACTATTTTTTATTTTTCTTCTTAAATATGAGTCTATCAATTTCTTTTAGGGAACTGATCAATTCTCCTTCCAAGTCAACCACAAATTCTTCTTCATTAGCATCACTTCATGTGATTTCATTATTATAATCCTCTTTGTCCATAAGAATAAAGGAATGAACCTTATCTTCACAATCAGAATCACTATATGTATCTCTTGAAGAGTCATCATTGTTTACACATAAAATTTTATTTTTACCAAATCTCCTAGATTTATACTTCTCTTCACCTTCATCGTTCTGGTCCTTATTCTTGTGTGGAAATTTAGATGCAAAGTGACCTATCTTTCCACAGTTAAAAAATTTGAAGGGAAACTTGCCCTGGTTACTTGCCTGATCCTTTCGTTAGTCTTCTCACAAATTTTTCTTCAATTTCAT
Source organism: Picea glauca (assembly GCA_000966675.3). NCBI lineage: Eukaryota > Viridiplantae > Streptophyta > Pinopsida > Pinales > Pinaceae > Picea > Picea glauca. The sequence goes on along the minus strand of JZKD02S1665459.1, from coordinate 58,453 downwards.
CAGGCTCGGAATCCTCATTCTTATCTTCTTTAAATGATGCTTATCTAGAGGTGGATTTATCTTTACCTATCCTCATTTCATATGCAGTCAATTTTCCTAGAAGTTCACCAAAAGGAAGAGCTTMTAGATCATTAAGTTCTTCTATAGTAGACACCTTTGGGTTGAACCTGTCTGGGAGAGATCTCAAGATTTTTTGAAATAACGAGGCTTCCGCAATTTTTTCACCAAGTCCTTTCATTTCATTTACTAGTTCTTCAACTCTCAAAAAGTACTTCCCAACAATTTCATCCTCTTTCATATTTATTTATTCAAAATGTAATCTATAAGTTTGAAGCTTGGCATCCTTTACCTTGTCATTACCTTCATAGCTACTAATAAGTTTTTCCCAGATATCATTGGCAGATTCTAAGTGCATAACTTTTACAAATTATGCTTCTGCAAGCCCACTCAAAATATCATTCATAGCCTTAGCATTGAAACTAAATTCTAGTTTGTCATCCTTAGAAGCTAGTACAACTGGCTTTACATAACCAGTCTCTACCACATCCCAGGCATTTTCACCTAAATCCATTATGTAGGTTCTCATCCTAACTTTCCAGAAACCAAATTTTGTTCCATTGAATAGGGGGGCCTTATTGGTTGAATTTACTTCATGGCTAGTCATGTTTAAGCTCTAGGATCTACCCTTAGATAAAAGAAACCAACTCTGATACCAATTATTAGACAACTGTGCTTAAACAATTATAACCATTTTAAACTCATTACATAAAACTCAATGATGATGAAAATAATGCAAGGAAGTAAGCAATAGAGTATTCAACATCAATCACACACATGAAGCACATAGAGACAGATATTCCTGAGGAAACCCATAAATGGAGAAAACCTCTTCTTCTTGATATGATAAGTAGTCTTTGTTTTATGTACATTATCATTCTTATGAGCACCAACTCATTGTGAGGATGCCACCTCTATTTTACAAGATGCAAATTGTTGAGAGCACCAACTTTGTGGTTTCTCTAGCACCCACTAGAAGGAAGCACCAACTCCTTGAGTGTTCTAGCACCAATTGGATGGAAGCACCAATTTCCAGTCACACAGGAACCAACCTGCATAACAGAGAACAATATTTCTCCCTTGCACCACCCTACCTCCCTGGTTTTTCTCGCTGCAACTAGATGGAAGCTACAACTCCCTGTTTTCAAGAACCCACTTGAAACTCTGAGGAAAAAAATCCTCCCTAGCACCACCATACCACCCTAAAATATAAATCTTTGCTTGCTGGAATCTATTACAATGATATAGTATTTATCAATAACTTACCAGTATCATCATTGTTCTTCTACACTGCTCTACTTTACCTGCAACAATGTTCTCATCCACACATACCAACCTCTTTGTTCATCTTTTCTATTGCATTTCATACTCTCTTGCTTTACTTCATTCTATGCATTGTGCCTCTTATATAGTCTTGTGGTCCTCTACACAAACATGTTCTTCCCGCATGTAGAAACTATCACATAGCACTACCTCTCTTCTCTATTCTACATGTTATTCAAACGTCGAGTCCTATGCAAGATCATCCTAGAATCTCTTCGTATTCTCTGACGGTTATGCTAAATATGTTCACCATGAATGGTCGTTCATCCTGATATTCTTTTGGCATCACTGGCAGTACCAGTCTTCGACACTTTTCAATCTGTCGATTGTCTCTTCATTCCACTGATAGATACCTTGAGTCTCTTTAACTTCTCTGGTGATCACCCTGAAGCCTCTTCGAATTCTCTGGTAGAAACAATCAATGCTTTCTTGCAGTTACCAAGAGAACCTCTATGCACTCATGCCTTTGGCGCCTTTTCCCTTCTTGAGAAAACTTCACAAGGGGTGCTAGATTTTATGGCCAATACCCTTCCTTTCACATGACCGAAAGATGTGATCAAATGCCTATCCAAAAGGTCACTTCACGACTTCACTTATTGTATATTCATCTATGAGTTATATTGGTTTTCCCAACTCGTGAAACTCTGAAGTGGAGCCTAGAAATGCTAGTTTCTTCCTCTATTCTCTCTCCATGTGACCGATGGTTGTGACCGCTCACTAATCAAAAGGGAACTTTTCGATCTTGGTGATCTTCAATGTGGATCCTAGAGACGTGCTTTCTCCTCCCTTAATATATCAATGATGTGACCTCCAGCTCTGACCACGTGCCAAGCATTCGAGCGCTTGCGTCAGATCGATGATCCAGATCTCTCCTTTTAGCCAATGATTGAGATTGAATCACAGACTCTGATATTCGTTGTGCCAGATAAATGACCCACAACATTCCTCAATCGACGATCCAGATCGCTCCTTTGCACTTCGAGACTTCATGACTGATCAGGGGATCAAATTTTGCTCAAAAAATCAAAGTGCTCGGAATCGCTTCAAACCAAATGAGAGCATAGACCTCGTCATTGAAAATCTAACACAACTCATTTCATCTCAAACGGACGTCGGGAGCGAGAGATATTGCAATCTGTTTGGAAAGTCAAACAAGCAAAAAAAGGGGACGTTGACTGTACATTCTATACAATCTGTACAGGCTGACATGGCAGGGTCGTATGTCCATACAATGATGTGGTAGAGGTGATGTGGCTGACAGTTGGGTGAATCAGAATGCGACACATGGCATCATTTGGACAAGTGATTGGGTGCCACGTGGCCCAGTCATGGGCTGCCACATGGCACCACGGTATTAGCTATTAGTTGGTTTGTTAAAATATATTGGAGTCCAGGGGGTTCGACCCCTAGACCTCCCCACCGCATAGCACCTTCACAAAGTCCATCCGACCAACGGACCACCGTTTATGCCTTGCTTTGTATGTGAGTTAATATGTGTTTGAATTTGCAAATTGTAAAGTTTGGCGGGGGCTCGGGTCGGGGCTTAGCCCCATCCCATGGTCATATCATTTGTTATGTGACCATATATATATGTATCGTGCAGGAATGTTAAACCATAACTAAAACCCCGGTTGCATGGGTTATATATATGACCATTCCCTATGTGGAATGGACGCACGGAATTTTATGTTTGCAATGTGTAAAGCCCATGGTCTTATGGTGTTACATATGACCACAACCAGAGCGCAG
>JZKD02S1665448.1:84162-110447 GCA_000966675.3 Picea glauca | reverse complement strand
TCCAAATATATTAAAAATCATACCGTTATACATCAAACAAACTTGGGTCCATTACCCAAACCTTTGTGCTACCAGAATTCACTACCGTACTTTCTTCAAGGGTTGACATCAATGACAACCAACCCAAATAATCAACATTTTTAAGTTCAAATAGATGACCTCATACCTATTTTTCTTTGACAAAGGAGTTGCATATTCATTAGGATCCTTTACCATGACCAACCAATGGTCAGTGGATAATATTACAAAACAAATGCAACAGAAGTGTCTCCTGGTTGAACATTTTCAAAATGAGATGCAACACATAGAACAAACTACCAAAAGTAAAATGAATTTTGACATGGAGAAAACCAGAATGGGTTATCAACAACAGATGAAGAAATTGCAGGAGGAACTCGAAGTGAGTGTCAAGGATTTATAGGTGAGAAAATCTATGATTTCTCATCGAGACAGTGCAATATGAAAATTTCAAGCTCGAATAACTTTACTAGAGAACAGACGAATAGATAATGTTTCATTTAAAAGGAAAACATCCGAGATTAATGAAAAGTTGGAAATTGTCCAGCCGAATTTATATAAAAGTATGGATATCATTCAGAAATATTATCAAATGATGAATAATTCCCTGAAGAATATTCATGAGAAAGAAAAGGAAGCTTGTGTAGCCAAATCAAAGTTCTAGGAATTTATGATATGGAGACATAAAATCAATATTTTTGGGCTTACCCCTTTTTCAAAGTATGAGCAGGTAAAAGGGGAAATGGCTTTAAAATCTTGGGAGGAAAACCTTGAAGAAAGTAAGAAGCTGGATAGAGAAGCAAAATAAGCTTGTCTCAACACCCTTTCTGTTGTAGAGTTGGAATTGGTTGATTTCAATAGTAGTGATATCCCTGATACACTAGGTCAGATTTGAAAAGAATAAAAAAAATTCAAAGAAAAATAACGAAAGTATACAAAATACCATCCAATAGATAAATCAGGTTGATTTACAAAATATAAGTGATCTGTTGGTAAAAACAAATTTGCAACACCAAGCTACAACTTAGGTAGTCATCAAGATTCAGGAAAACTTACCATTAGTGCATAAAACAGTGTTTGCATTCGAATTGAGTGAGAATGTTGAATCATCCATATTTGTTGTAGAATTAATGGAAATGTGTGCTCAGTTCAATGAACAGAGAAAACCAAGCATATCTATGAGCAATTAAAGGAGCTAATGAAGTGAAACCAAATCAAGCATATCTCAACAAAATCTGCATTTTTTTGTTTAGGTTTGATTGTATTCTATATTTAGAGTGGAAAATGTGGAATGTCTAACTACTTTTATTTAAGACACTTTTTTATAAATAAACAGATCATAGATCTATTCCTAGCTTCTTTTTGCCGAATGTAAAAAATGGAACTTATTGAATATCAATACAAAGAGGAGACATAGATTCTAAGTCTCATTTCTTTGAGTTATGTGCTTTCCCTGTATTTCCATTTCCTTCTCATGACATCTTCTTTCTGTGACTCTTGAAGATTGAAATATTACAATTTAGTAATACATCTACTATGATCTCGATAATCAGAAGTTCATTCAGTTACAGTTTTTTCTCTATTCTTACTGTGAGTAAAACAAGACCTGTAATATGTGTGAGTTTCTGCATTTTTAATCATCTGTCAAAGACATATCTTCTACTTTTCTTCTAATGCAATGAGGTAATATTTATATATAATTTATACCTTAATTTATTTTAACAGTTTTGTAAATCATTTCAACCCCACATAAAAATTAAAATTACGAATTAGAGAAATAGATATTGCCTCTGTATTTTCTTATCATAAATTTCATTTGAAGTTGCATCTTATAAAATTGAAGGTAGAAGAAAGAATTAAAAAAAATCATTTTATTTAATCTTTGATGCCTGACATATTCTTTGAGACTAGAATCAATCTCAGGAACAACATCTTTTTGGCATCATTGTCGAGGAACGGAGAAATGTAATCATTTTTTCCCTGGGAAAATGACAAGGTTTAGTTTCAATTTTTTATGGTGAAAAAAGATTGAACACAAAGATAGGATCATTTTTATCTTTCACATGGAGACTCCATCGTAGGAAAAACTGGCAACCAGACGAAAAAATACCAGAAAAAAACCCAAATGAAAAGCAGACCACACCATCTTTGGATTCTGGAAAAATTGTTGAAAATTAAGGGATATCTCAAGTAGAATTCTGCATCAGCATGTAAAATCTATCAACCCAAGGTTACTCAAGTTAGTGTTAAAAATTTAGCAGGAAAAGTAAGTTCTAAACAAGTACATCAAGAGCCTCTTTCTGCAGAAGCCTCAACTATTAATCCTGAAGTTAAGATAGAAAATCTAGAAGAAGTAGTTTATGAGAAAACATTATATGATATAAAGGGATAAATTATCCAAACTACCCCTATTTCATTGATAGACACTTTTACCAGTGAAAACAAAGAATCTTCTTCACTCCCAAGTATCATTTGTGCACAACCGATTCTTAGTCTTATCAAAGTAAATTTTATGTTTCCAAAGATCCTGAAGATCACTCTTTATACTCAGATTCATCTCATTTCACTTCTTCTATCTATCTATCTATCTAGCCTATCTGAAAGGGAAAGTTCTAGTTCTCATTTCCCACCTCATTTCGATTTTACATCTCTTTCACTAGATCCATCACCTTACAATTATTTAGCCGAGCTACGTTCTCACCTTCCTGAAGCAATAAAAGGTCTAGTACATCATTCTTTTGAAATTTTATATGATCTTCAATATAGTCCTCGAATTTGTTCTCCAAGAATTTCAATGGATGGCATTGGAGGTGGTGGTGTTGGTGGACATGGAAATATACTAGTACCTCCTCCAAGGGTATTTATCAAAGTTGCTGATAGATATGCACCCTTATCCCTTCCTATTATTCTGCATGATTTGTTGGCATGTTTTCAGGCAAGTGTGCTTGTCATTGATGGCAAGTTCAGAGTATGCAGTGATGGAAAAACAGAGACAACGTAATATCAGGAGGATAAGTGCAGAGGTGCACGTAGAGTAAAAGAGTGTGCTTGATCATTTGATGGTTTACAGGTAGGCAAGGAAGATCAGGGATAAATTGATCTGACTCCATTTCGGAGGTTCGGATACCGGAAGGTGGAGGTGTCAAGGACACTCATGACAAGTCCCAGAATCACAAAATGCGAAACGCCAAAATCCCAAAAGCAGTAGACAGTTTCAGATACTGGGAGTTGAAGTGTCAAAAAACTTCACCACAGGAGTCCTGGAATCGCAAAATGCGAAACGCTGAAATCCCGAAAGCAGGAGATAGTTTCAGATACCGGGAGTTGGGGATGTCAAGAACTCTTACTACAGGAGTCCCGGAATCGCAAAATGCGAAACGCTAAAATCCTGAAATAGGCACACCAACAAAGAATGCCGCAGACCGGGAGTTGAAGTGTCGAAACACTTCATCATAGGAGTGTCGAAATGCCGAATCGCCGAAACGTGAAATGCTAAAATCCCAAAATAGGCACACCAACAAAGAGCTTCGCAGACTGAGAAATAAATCCATTTTAGAGTCCCAGACACCGGGAGTTGAAGGTCGAAACAATTCACCACAGAAGTGCCGAAATGTCGAATTTCTGAAATGCGAAACAACGAAATACCAGATCTTTGATACGACTCCATTTTATAACTTCGGATACTAGGAGTTGGAGGAGTTAAGCACTGAAACTCTTCACCACAGGAATCCTGAAACAGTGAAACGCGAATTGCCAAAATGTCGTTGATCCGACTCCATTTTAGAGTTTTGGATACCGGGACTTGGATTTGTCAAGAAATCTTCACATCAAGGATGTTGAATTGCCGAATTGCAAAATCACGAAAGAACTTTATCGATAAGCACTCGGTCACCAGTGGTGGTCACATTGTCGAAGAGTTGTAGAGAAAATCTTGAAGCGGCAAGCTCCATTTTGGAGTTTCGGGGACCGCGACTTGGAGAGTCAAGATGCCTCGCAATAGGAATCGCCGAAATGCAGAAACACCTTTTGGTGTAGGTTGTGGTCACATCAGAAGAAGATGGAGAAAGGAGTTAGTGCAACCAAGATCCATTTCGAGGATCGTGACTTGAAGTGTCGAGACACTTGATCACACAAATGCCGAATTACCGAATGCCAAAATTGTGGAATATCTATGTAGCTGGTGGTCACCGTCGATGGTCATATAAGTGGAAGGAGATAGCATAGCTAGGATACATTTCATGGTTTTCTCTGTAACTACTAGAAACCACTGATGGTTTCAGCCAGAGGACTTGAAAAGACTTGAGTGTGATTGCCAGAGGAGCTGAAGAGTTTCAAGGAATCTGCCAGTGGGATGAAGATTGGTCATAGAGGCAATTGATAGATGGAAGAGCGTTGAAGCCTGTAAATGAAAAAGAGAGGTTGAGCTCGACTATAACAGAGAAGCCGAAGAGTCTCGACTACTGGAGAGGTGAAGCAATCTCTAAATAACACCCAGTGATGATGGATGCATGCGTTTAACTGCCAGAGAAGCTGAAGAGTTGGCATGATGATGAGGCAGAGCACTCGAGATGGAGAGAGCATGCAGAAGCATGGCGAGATAGCATGCACAAGGTGCATAGAGACTAGATGTATGCAGAACAAAGAGGAGATGGAGGTTGTTGTTGTTCAGGGTGATCAAGGAGTGTAGAAGGAGGGGTGTGCAGCAACAGAAACACAGAGAAGAGGAATGGTGCATTGAATGGACATGGCACATAGAGCATAAAAGGCAGAGGCATAGAAAGTGCAAGGGAGGTGTGCAACAAGAAAGTGAGGTAGGAAAGGAAATCTGAGGTGCTCTTGTAGAGAAAAATAGAAGATCAAAAGATTCAAGAAGATGCAGACAGAGAGACATTGATACAGGAGAGAAGAAAAGCATAGCAGAACAATGATAAGCCTAGTAAGCCAATGATAAATATTGTATCATTGTGATAAATTTATATATAGAAAACTTTATATGTTAGGGTGGAAGGGAGGTTCTAGGGAGGACTATTGTCCTCATAGGTTTAAGTGTGTGCTTGAACATAGGGAGTTGTAGCTTCCATCTGGTTGCATCTGGGGAAACCAGGGTGGCAAGGTGGTGCAAGCGAGAACTGTTGTTCTCTGTTATATAGGTTGGTTCCTGTGTGACTGGAAGTTGGTGCTTCCATCCAGTTGATGCTGGAACACTTAGGGAGTTGGTGCTTCCTTCTAGTGGGTGCTAGAGAAACCAAGGAGTTGGTGCTTCCTTCTAGTTGGTCCTAGAGAATCCAGAGAGTTGGTGCTCTCAGCAAGTAGCAGTTTGCAAAACATATCTTGTAGCCTCATTATGAGTTGGTGCTCATATGTATGATAATGTAAAGAATGTAAAGATTACTTATCATATGAAGAAGAAAAGGTTTTGACCCTGTATGGGTTTCCTCAGGAAATATCTATCTATGTGTATCTCATATGTGTGGCTGATGCTGAATGTTCTATTGCTTACTTCCTTGCATTATTGTGACTGTCATTAAATGTTGTGTAAAGAGATTAAAATAAGCATAATTTTTTAAGCCTAGTAACAATTGATTCACCCCCCTCCTTCTCAGTTGTCCAACATGATTTACCTAATAATTACATGAAGAGCCTATCAAAATTTACAGGTGAAGGGGATTTAATAGTCACAGAGCATATACTCTTTTTTTATATAAATTTGTTGATATCCTTGGAATTGAACATGAAGATGTTTACATGAGACTTTTAGTACAAAATTTCGAAGGGCAGGTTAGAAGTTGGTTTAGAGGACTCCATGTGGACTCTATACCATCATATAATGATTTAGAGATTTATTTCTTAAGACAGTGGGGTGAGAAAAAATATAACCTATATTACTTAACTGAATTTGGAGCTTTAAGAAAGAAAACATATGAAACTATTTTAGAGTTTATTCAAAGACTCAAAAATCTCTATAACAAAATTCCAGGTGAAGTAAAACCTTCATAGCCAACTGCAAAGGTTACTTTTGCAGGGGCCTTTGATTCTAATTTCGATTTACTTTTAAGAGAAAGAAGAGACACAACTTTAGTTGGAATGCAAGACGACACCATTGAAATTGAATCAAATATGATGGCCTTAGGAAAGTTAAAAACAAAATTAGATATGGGAACAAGAGAACCTAGGTAGTTTAGAGAAACAATGGGGCCCTCTAGTTCTGGAAAAAACACAACAGCAGAAAAAATGGATGAAATGGCTAAAATTATAAAATATTTATCAAACAAAATTTCCAAGATGGAAATGGAAAAGGACAAATCAGATCCATATGCAAGAAATAAATTTAGAATAAATCCTAATAAAAATCCTCATATTCAACAAAGGAAAATCAAGAATGAGGATCAGACGATTCAAGCTCCTTTTAAAACAGAAAATCTCATACAGGGAGATGAGGTTCAAGATTATGATGAATTAGATGAAGATATAAATAATCTTTGTGATGATGATTTTGAACCTCACTTAACCAAACAATATTACGAGAAATATTTAGATACGGGATCCTTATTTGATGATCAACAAGATATCAACAACTTGGGAGAATCTACATATAAGGGGCTTGTTGATTCAATAATGGCATAAATTCAAAATAAATATGATTTGAGGCCAAGAGATAAGAGTTCAACCAATAATCCACCAAAACACTCTTTTCACGAAAAAAATAAAATGATCCAGTAGTTTCAAAACCACCCATTGAAATACAAGTTTCTCGAGTAAAGAAAGTGGAAGAAAAAGAGACGCAGACTAAAAGGCCATAAAATAAAGAAGCTGAATTTCAGACCACAAAACTTGAAAAATCAGTTCATATCCTTAATCTAGAAAACAAATTGAATAAGATTAAAATTCCAGTACCTCTGGTTGAACTTGCTATAAAGTCGGTCTATAAGAAACAAATTTCAAAGGTAATAAACTTTTATGGTGCAGAATGTCAAGCTGATGTTATTAACTTGCAAGATGAGAAACCTACGATTATGTTTGGACCACATATTGAGAATAGTAAAGATTATGTTTCTCCATTCTATATCACATTGACTGTGCATGACTATCTATTACAAAATTGTGTGTTAGATTCAGGTGCTTCACACAATTTAATACCTAATATTATAATGGAAAAATTGGGCCTTCAAATTACCAGACCTTATCAAGATCTGTACTCTTTCGATTCTAGAAAGGTTAAGTGTCTAGGTATGATTAAATATTTGGTTCTGAATCTTTCTCAAGTTCTAGTAAAAAATATGTTTATGGATGTGGTAGTTGTTGATGTTCCTACAAAGTATGGCTTTATTTTTTCAAGATCTTGGGGTGCCAAGTTAGGAGGATCAGTTCAGTTGAACATGACATATGCTAAAATTCCAATTTTTGGTGGACAGTTTACCCGATTGTATAGAGAGACTAGACTGGCTTATACTGTAAGTGACCCTCAAAACCCTAGTAACTATCCAATATATTTTGTTGATCAAGATTTAGGTAACTATATTTTAACTTTAGATGATGATTTTGAAGAATGTACACAAAAAAAGAAAATACAAAAATAGAATTCTCGAATAAAAATACAAATTTTAGAGGTGGGATGCGGAAAATGTTCTTTGATGGTGCTTCATCTTGGGAAAGAGAAGGAGATGGAGTACTATTTGTGGCAACAGGTGATGAATGATACATTCCTTTTTCTTATAGGTTGCAATGGGACATTGATTATACAAATAATGTATGTGAATATGAAGCTTTAATTTTAGGATTAGAAGCTGCAAGGAAATTAAAAATCAATCATTTGATAGTTTATGGTGATGTTGAACTTATTGTAAAACAAATAAAACAATAATATCAAGATAAACATCCAAGAATGAGGTCTTGCATAAATTGTGCATGGGATCTCATAGAAAATTTCTTCTTATCTTTTAACATTCACTCTATTCCCAGATTGCATAATCAACAAGCTAACTCTTTAGCCAAAGCTGCAACAACTTTTGTACCTCCTACTGTTTTGAAATTGAAGTATCACATTGATATGAGACATAAGCCTTTGATTCCAAACATTTTTCAACATTGGCAAGTGTTTGAAGATTATGAAAAAATTAAATAGTTTCTGGAAATGGTAGATGAGTTTTATGAAGCTCACATAGATCATGGAAACAAAAATGATCATGTTTGGATTATGCAAGAAGGAGAAAATCCAGAAAAGTTCAAAGATAAAATCGCAAATCACATAATGATTTTACTCAATAACAATCAAATTCCCAAAGGTATCATTCCATTAGAAATATTTTTAAACCAAAACGATATACCTCTAAAGTCTACCTTGCAATCTTAGCTTGAAGAAGTTGAAGATTGTAATGTAGGAACAAATGAAAATCCGAAAATGATCAAATTATCTAAGTATCTTCCGACTGAAATGAAGAGTAAATATACTGAGTTAATCAAATGATACAAAGATGTTTTCACATGGTCTTATGAAGACTTAAAAACCTATGATACTTCTATTATCGACCATAAGATTCCTTTAAAAACAAGTGTTAATCCTTTCAAGCAAAAGCTTAGACAAATAAACCCAATTCTTTTGCCGATAATAGAAAGGGAGGTTAAAAATATCCTTGATGAAAAAATCATTGTCCCCCTCAGATACTCTAAATGGGTAGCCAATTTGGTCCTTGTCACGAAGAAGAATGGAGAGATAAGATTGTGTGTTGATTTTAGGAACCTAAATAGGTCCTCTTTAAAAGATAATTACCATCTCCCTAAAATGGACCATGCTCTAGAAAAGGTGGTAGGGGATAATATAATTTCTTTGATTGATGGATTCTCGGGATACAATAAAATTGTTGTCCAAGAGGATGATAGAGAAACAACTGCATTTACTACTCCTTGGGGAACCTTTATATATGATAAAATTCCTTTTGGTTTAATGAATGCAGGAACAAATTTTCAGAGAGCAATGGATATAGCATTCATTGGTGAAAAAGATAAATTTGTTGTTATTTATCTAGATGATCTAACCGTTTTTTCTAACTCTGATACATAACACTTGGTGCATCCCAGACAAACATTTGGCAATTGAAAACCAATTGGTTTGTCTCTAAATCCTAAGAAATCACCTTTTTCCATGCAAGAATGAAAGATTTTAGGACATATCGTATCAAAATATGGAATTAAAGTTGATCCTAAAGAGTTGAAGCTATTGATCTCATCAATATCCCCAGAAATAAAAAAACAAATTCAATCCTTTTTAGGAAAAAACAATTTTTTGAGGGGGTTTATTCCCAATTTTGTTGAAATAATCAAATTGATTACAGATATGCTAAAGAAGGATAATGAGGTGAAATGGAGCACGGAAGAAAAAACATCCTCTGAATTTGTTAATAAATCCATTAGAGAAGCACCAGTATTAGTAAGTCCTGACTATACAAAGGAGTTCTCAATATTCTCCTGTGCATATGAATATACTATTACAACAATGCTCCTATAGAAAAATGAAAAAGAATTCGAACAACCAATTGCCTTTTTCAACAAAATCCTCAAAGATGCAGAGTTAAGATATGACATTCTAGAAAAACAGGATTATGCAATGGTGAAGGCACTCAAAGTGTTATGAACATATGGTTTACACTCAAAATTAATTTCTTATGTACCAACAAACACAATAAAAAATATCCTGGTTCAACCAGACAATGATAGAAGGAGAGGAAAATGGTTGGCTAAAATTCAAGAATTTGATTTAGAAGTTAAACCAACCAAACTAGTAAAAGGCCAAGGTCTGGCAAGGCTACTGGAGGAATCAAATTTCAGAGATCTTGGAATTTGTAACATCCATGTTTCCCCCAATTTGTAATTAATCATAGATCACTTCAACCATTGGAGCGTTGGAGGACAGGTGGCGAACATCCGGAAGCCACTGGGGTTTCAGAACTTAGGCATATAAGGGTGGTGAAGAACAAGGATTCACAATCACCGAAATCGCGAGGGTTATTCTGGATCATTGGATCCAGGGTGACACGTGGCAGAGATCTAACCCATCAGAGTTTCGGCATCTAGGATGCCTAAAAAGGCAAATCTCTTGTACTCGTCAATTGCAAAATCCCAACTTGTGAAACCCCGAAGTGAGTTTAGAGGATATATGGTTTGGAGTTTCATCTCCCGAGAAACCTAAGTGTGAGACCTCTTGTCTGCGCATATCCCAAAATCCCGACTTGATAGAACCTGAAATGATAATAGAGCGGATGAGATACAGTGTTTCAGTGTTTTGGCACCCAGGATATCTAAGGGCAAGTCTCTTGTACTCTCCAATCCAAAAATCCTGGCTTGCGAAACCACAAAATGACATAGTGTGTCTAGAGTTTGGATGTTTCAGTGTTTCGGCACCCAGGAAACCCAAGGGTCAGTTCCCTTGTACTCGTCGATCGCGAAACCTCGACTTGCGAAACCATGAAATAATAATAGCGTGGATAAGTCTTGATGTCTCAGTATTTCAGCACCCGAGATATCTATAAGCAAGTCCCTCGTACATGCCAATCCCAAATTCCTGATTTGTGAAATCCCGATACAGCTTAGCGCATGTAGATTTGGTTTTTTGGTGTTTCGGCACCTGGAAAACTGAAGGGTATGAACCCCTCATCCTCTTCTACCGCAAAAACCCAGTACATGAAACTCCAAAAGGTGGGATGCTAGGTTTTAATCCGAGGCATTGTTAGATGTGACAAACTGTCGGTCCCTTTCGGATTTCGACACTTCGAGAGACAAGAGAGCAGAGGAACACGTGCATCACAATTTATCGAATCGCGAAAGCCAGAAACACCTCTTCGGTAAGGCCCGTGGTCATAATCAATGATCACATGGGTAAGGATAAGGGATGGTAGGGTATGCATCAGGCCCCATAGGAATTCGGGTATTCTGTTCCTTGGTGAAAGGAAGGAAAAAGCCAAAAAATATTAGTTCCCATAGTGGGTGTGTGACAAATTGGTATCAGAGCATGGTTACAACACTTGGCCTACATGGGCTCATGTACGAGCCGCATAAGGATATTTTGTTATCTGCATTTACTCCTTGAGAAGAAGGGCTTTAGATTGAACCTGTGATTTTGGGATTTCTTGTTGAATTCCAACAAAGGAATTATATTGTTCCTTTGTCAAAATGATGACTACTCTTATAGGAGTAGGAATGCACTGATCAATATTACTGATAAGGCTTGAGTGTGAATAACAGAGGTGGAATAAATTGTTCTATGAAGCTACACTAGCCAGAAAAGGGACATGAAATGAGTTGTTCTGTTATAGTGTGATGATGGCTGCCTACTAAAGCAGGTAGAGTCTCTTGCAATTGAGATGGCTGGTTAGGTAAGAATTAAGATCCAAATGAAGAACTCCTTCATGATTTGGGAAATCTGGTAAGGACTGGTAGGATCCTTAGGAAGTTATGATTACTGCGTTATTAAAAGACTAAACTTTGAGCCTATAACTCCTCACGATTGAGAGGACTGATGAAAATATGTAGGGTCAGATTACCTGACCTATAATGGTTAGGATCGACAAAAAGGATAATCTGTTTGAGCAAGATTAAGAGGAGTCCTTTGGGACTGTTTCTAATTCCCAAGAGTGACCCTTTTTGGTTGTTCCCATAAAGAGTGTAATATCCATATGAGTTATGAATATGATATTAGTCCTGTAAGTAACTTAAAATCTCAAAAGAGATAGCGGGAGAAATCCTTCAGAAAAGAGTTTTGAAGATTGGATAGGATCGGGAGTCAAGATCCATTCAGAAAGAACCAGAATTTTTCAAGTTGTTCGATCTCGGAGAAGCAACGCACTGGTTAGTTGCGAGGAGATACCGAAATTTCGCAAAACCAAAGGACTTGGGATAAGCAATGAGAAATTCGCGAAAAGATCATAGCCCTTGATCAAGGAGCAATCTGGACCATTGATCGTCCAGAGAGAATTTCACAATTTCGGATACCAGGAGTCTAATAGGTAAGAGTTTGGGAGACTAGAGGTCTCGGGCCATGAAGTCCCAAAAGCGTCGGGACCATTCATCGCTAGAGGACAAGTGGTGGA
The DNA here is from genome assembly GCA_000966675.3 of Picea glauca. NCBI lineage: Eukaryota > Viridiplantae > Streptophyta > Pinopsida > Pinales > Pinaceae > Picea > Picea glauca. The sequence continues at coordinate 98,349 of JZKD02S1665448.1, read as the reverse complement.
GGATTGAGGTTTCGGGAAAATTCCCGAAGGGAGCCATTTCGACACTCCTGGTACCAGGGATGCAAAGGGCAAGAGTTTGGAACTCTTGACCCTACCCCCAAAAACACCGAAAAAGGATCAGGGTTGTAGGATGTGGATTGGATCGTGGCCGTTGATCTCTCAATAGCGACACGTTGGTATTTTGCGTACCAGGAAGTCAAAGGAGCAAGGACAGGGCAACCCTTGCATCGCGGGATCGCAAAACGTGAAATACGAAAGGCACTGAAGGGACGCGATAGGAATCCGACATTTCGGCATACTGGGATTCGACATTTTGGAAGTCCTGGAGATGAGGAATCTGGACTCCCGGGGATGAAAATCCTGAAGTCTCAACAATGCGACACAAAGAGGAGTGGGGCTGCGGTCATATCGGGATATCGGGAATTGGTATTTCGGGAATCCCGCAGACAGAAAGTCAGAACGCTTGACATCGGGAGTTCCAAAGTCGTGAAACGCGACGAGCCGGGGAGAGACCTCCTTGGAGGAGAAATATGGGGATCGACATTTCGGCATTTCGGAGGTCAACATTTCAGCCTATCGGGTTTCGGGGAATCGAGGAAGCAAATTTCCTTGCAATAGAAATCCTGAAATCGCGAAATGTGAAGCGCCTTTTAGTTCGGATCGTGGTCACCGTCGGTGGTCACGTGAGGAGAAGGCATGAACCAATATGATGAATACTTAGTTGTGTTCAATTGTACTTGAGTGCATGATGTTAATGCATTGTGAAGATTCATAATAGGAAGCCTGATATTAATACCGGTAATGTATGAATGATATTAAACCTGCAAGTAATGCACATGTATGATGTAAAAGTATAAGTATATGACGCAAACGCGCTACCGCAAGACACCCGCTCAATAGGATCTTCTTTTCCACTTGGCCCGAAGAACTCCAAGGCTCTTCTATTTCCCTATCGGGAAATATACACCCACATGTTCTCTTCTCCTGCGCGATCCCCCTTCCTTGACTTATCGGAGGATCGAAACTCATGGCTTCGCAAGTTCTCTGTTGATCATTGGGCTCTCAGATCCCCGAGACCCGATGGCTTTAGTCAACGCTGAATTTCTCTCACCTTATCAGAACTTCTGTCCTTATCGCGATTTCGCAACTCGCTGTATCAACCACTTCACTTTATCGACTCCTGACTCGCGATATGTCGAAACTCCGACACACGCGTGAGCTGTCTCTTCGACTCCCTGTCACTTCTGTCGGGATATCGGACTTCGCGGGATCGCGAATCCTGATACCAAAGGATTCGAGACTTACCTTTTCCCGATCCCCGATATGGTATGCCACCTGTCCTCCACTATCCCTATTGTGGCCCACACGACCCTTCCATCGGGATATCGCGGATCGTGATTCCAATGTGCAAGTGTTTCCTGTTCTCAGGAACCCCGATTCTCTAAACTCCGACTCCTCGGGATACCCTGACACGCGTCCTCACTGATGGATGGTTCTGATCCTGTCGAGATATCGCTGATCGCGATATTGCAAGTCTCGTTGCAGCAACTTTGGATCTTCAACTTGCGAATCCCTGATATGCGATGTCACGTGTAGATCCGACGGCTCCTATGGCACGGATCAATGGTTCTGCCCCTCTCGAGATTCGAACCTCTTCCACACTTACAATGTAACCTCCTCGCACCTCCATGAGATCCAACGGCCCATGGAACTTCAGGAAATATCCTCCAAATATTTTGTCCGTCCGTTCTCCCTTTGATGATTCTGCGAAATGAAGAAGGGTCTCCCCACTGGACTCTTCCACCTGCTCGCCAATCTGCGATGCTTCCTTTAGAATTTCGATAGCAGTTTCCCTACACTTATCCTTCATTGATTTCTAAGGCCTACTCCTCCTGAGCTTGTTCTCGACTTCTCAAGTCCTTCTGAGAACTTTTTGTGCGCACTCCTTGTGGCAACCCTTCAACAACGCTTAAGTGTTGAAGGTAGTCGACCCTGCGCACACCTGCAACAATAGTCTTTCAATACTCTTCTCAGAATCGCAACTCTGAGACTTATCTTGGCCTGCGCATTCCTTGCATGGAACTGTAACTAACTTCCTCTTCGAGGAAATGAGCACAAAATTTATCTCTAATTGAACCCTTTTGTCAATGCACTCCTTGCGGACAATTCAACTGCACTCCTTGCAGGAATTCTCTGGTTCAAAATAGAGAAACAATTGAAACTAATTCCTTCTTCCCTTCTGACTTCAATTTCACCATGAAATCACATACACAGCATATGAAAACAAGTGTATAACATGAATCAAACATTCATGAGCATAACATCACTTACACAGAGAAACAACACAAACCATGAATTTGAATCAGAACTTTCTTCTATTAATTCAAATGCCTGTACATGGGTGTTCTTAATACACTATTCGCTGCTTGCTCTTTTGCTTCTATAAATGTTGTTAATGTTACAATGTACAAAGGAGGGCATCTATATCCATTTTCCCTCTTGGACTCTAAAGCTATCAAATCTAAAATTAAATTTCTATCTAACTGCATTAAATCTATTAAATGACGACTATCTACCTAAAGGACAAGAGATTAAAGGCTCAAGGTCCATTACAATACATAAAGTGTGCCTTCATAAATGGCTTCATTAAAGACTTGCGCAACAATCCCAAAGTGTTTTCAAAATTTGGTGCTGGCTTGTCCAGCTTTCTTCCGCCTCAGCGCTGGCCCGCTTGATGTGCTGGTGATGCTTCTGCATCATACTCCTCGGCTTGAAAACTTTCGTGGGCTCCTGTCCATGAGATCCTGCACAGTATGTCCATGCTTTTGTATCTCCACTTCTATCTCCCAGCTGGCATCTTCCACTGGGTGACCCTTCCAATTGACCAGATACTCGTAGTATTCCTTTCTCCTGGTCTTCTTACCCACTCTCTTATCCAGTATGCACTCCATCTGCAGTTTCTCTGCAATTGGAAATTGTTTCACCCACTGGATCACTGGCTGTTCAGTTCCAGTCTCTGCTTCTCCATCCCTATATGGTTATAAATCTACAATATTGAATATCGAAGATATTCCGATTCCATCCGGTAACTCGATCTCATAAGCATTTTCCCCGAATTTTCTCAAGACCTTGAATGGTCCAATTTTCTTCATTTTCAACTTATTATATGTTCCCCTTGGGAACATTTCTTTCCTTAAATGTTCCAGGACTATATCACCAACTTCAAACTAAAGTTTTCTCCGATGCCGATCTTCTCTGCGCTTGTATTCTTGGCTTGAATTTTGCAATCGCTGCTTCACCTGGCTGTGAAGTTCTTTCATCGCCTCAGCGAAAGTTTATGCACTAGCACTGCTAGTGGCAGTCTGTTCCGAATCCCTCAGTTTAGACACTCCTCTCGGATGTATGCCATACACAATCTGAAATGGGCTCTTCCCTATGCTCCGATTCACTGAATCGTTGTATGCAAACTCTGCCTGTGGCAATATGCTATCCCAACTGCTATGGTGTTCTATCACCAAGCTCCTCAACAAGTCTCCCAGACTTCTGTTGACCACTTCTGTTTGTCCGTCTGTCTGCGGATGATAAGCCGAACTAAATGACAAGTTAGTTCCTAGCTTCTTCCATAAGGTCCTCCAAAAATGCCCTATGAATTTGGTATCTCTGTCTGAAACTATGCTTTTCAGCAATCCATGAATTCGAATGACCTCCTTGAAAAACAAATTTGCGATATGAGTCGCATCGCTGGTTTTCTGGCATGGGATGAAATGTGCCATTTTAGAAAACCTGTCCCTCGAGTAAAGGACCCTACAAACCTCCTTTCCGGAATCCTTTTCCTACCAACCGACCTAATCCAACCACCGAAGGCCTAAATCTAGAAAGTCTGCAATGTGCCCTTCAAACAATTCTACAAGCCCAAGATAACTCGATGCCTCCTGAGATTCCTGAAGAGGTAGTTGAACAAGAAACAGTCCAAGAAGAAGAATATTCTCCAAACATTTTTGGACATTTCTCGGATAGCATCTTTCAAGCTAACTTCGAGAAAGTTCATCCTTATAACACTAGGAGTAAGACAACAAATAAACCTTCTTCCGAAAATACTACAACTTCACCTCCAAAAAAATCTAAATCAACAGAGACTAAACAGAATAATGTGAGCCCCAACTTAGATTATGATGTTGCTGAAGATCTTAAAAAGTTGCGGGCTAACATTTCTATTTATGAGTTATTGAAGTTTCCATTTTTGTTACAAAAAATGTTGCAAAATATTTCAGAGAACGACAAGAATGGTAATTCTAATGGTAACAAGGTTGTGCAAAGAAAAGTCCCTCAGAAGACTTCCACTAAAAATAATCCTCAGCCTCAAGATAAAGGAAGCCTTCCTGTAAGTAATGTAAATAATGTAAATAATGTAGATAAAGTAGCTTTAGAAACTGCGAGTAAAAATCCACAAGCTACTACTCTTAGTACTCGCAAAAATGTACCTCCTTTCTTGTTAACTTTCGAAATTTTCAATAGAAACATGCATAATTGTAAGGTGGACTCAGGGGCATCATCCAATGTGATGCCTTGGTCTGTCTGCCAGAAAATTAACGCTGAAGTGCAACCGTCTACTTTAAAAATCATACAACTTGATCGAACTAATGTTAAAGTTATAGGCGAACTAAAAAATGTACTTATTAGATTATCGTCTAACCCCAAGGTTCATCAGGTTATTGATATAATCATTGTGGATATTCCAGAAGTATATGGTTTGTTTTTAAGAAGGGACTAGTCGGAAAAGCTACATGGTTACTTCGTGACAAACTGGTCTCACCTATGGCTTCCCGAGAACAACAAACCTAACAAGATCAAAGTAAATCGTGAGCGCTACCTTAAGTTCACAGTCACAGATTTGAATGATCCAAACGAACCATTCACACCTTCAGATGATTCACCCAAATTCCAAGGGATGGACACATTCTTCAGTAACTTCATGGATGAGGCTTCACCTATCATCAATCCAGAACAACAGTCCGAGATTTTAACATATACGCAACCAACAGCTTCCACGCAAAGGTCCTATGTACCCAATGCAAATCAAATCTGGTCTCTGTATTTTGACGGGTCTAAGTCTAAAGAAGGAGCTGGTGCAGGCTGTATCATTATCGATCCGACAGGTAACAAGAAATTAATTGCATGTAGACTAGAATTTGAATGTACTAATAATACTGCAGAATATGAGGCTTTACTGCAAGGTCTCAGAAAAGATCTGGATATGAACATTCAAAACCTGGTTGTATTTGGCGACTCCGAAATAGTGGTTAGACAGGTAAGAGATTCTATCCACTGTCTCTCCCCACATCTCAAGAGCTACCAGTCTGAGGTATGGATTTTAATGAATAAATTTTCTTCTTTCAATATAAATTCCATTCCTAGATTAAATAATGCTGAAGAAGATCTATTAGCTAGTGTAGCTTCTAAACTTCTTCCTGCAGAAGGCTTGTCCCCAGACGCATTCTCTGTCGAGCTGTTGTTTCGACCATCTGTTCCTGAAAATATCACGAACTGGAGAGTCTTTGACGACGATCAACATATCATCAACTTTATGCACATGGAAGAAACCTTCCAAGGCACGGTGATAGACAAACGCATGCACGATGACAATTTGCACGATTTTACAGTAATACCTGATCCAAAAACTCCTGAAGCTCTGTCGGACATTTTAAATTCCATACCCAAATCTATAGTTAGATTAGATAGGTTTTATGATTTTCAAGACAAATTTAAAAGGACGGTCAATTGTAAAACCAATAGTTCCTCATTATCTTATGAAAAGGTGAACTTAGGGATTGATGAGAATCCTCAGTGCATTAACCTAGGCTTGGGATGTTCTCGACAAGAAAAAGCTGCATTTGTTAAATTATTTAAATAATTTAAGGATGTCTTTGCATGGACGTATGATGATCTTAAGACTTTCGATCCTAATATCATACAACATGTCATCCCAATGAAGCCCCAAACCTTACCCTTCCAACAAAAACTGAGGAAAATGCACCCCAAACTGGAACTGACCGTTCAAAAAGAATTGAATAAACTCCTTAATGCTAAAATAATTTTTCCTGTTAGACACACTCAATGGGTTTCTAACCTTGTCCCAATTCGGAAGAAAAATGGGGAAATCTGACTTTGCGTCGATTTCCGAAACCTAAATAGAGCGTCTGATAAAGACAACTATCCTGTCCCACCCATGGACCAGATCCTTCAAAAGGTATCTGGTTCAGAGAGGCTATCCCTACTAGATGGTTTCTCTGGATACAACCAAGTCCTGATGTCTCCACCAGACTAACTAAAAACTACCTTCCGTACCCCGTGGGGCACTTATGCTTATCGCAAAATGCCTTTTGGATTGATTAATGCCGGTGCCACTTTTCAGAGAGCAATGGATATTGCTTTCTGAGGCTTAATCAATCAGTCTGTCGTAGTTTACTTAGAGGATGTGACTGTATTTTCTAAAAAAAAAAACGATCATCTAGCTCACTTATGAGTCGTCCTACTGCGATGTCATAAATACAACATCTCCTTGAACACCAAAAAGTCCATATTTGCAGTAGAACAGGGTAAAATCCTAGGATTCATTGTGTCCAGTGAAGGAATGATTATTGACCCTCAAAGGACTCAGGTCATCGCAAAACTTCCCTTTCCTACATCCAAAGAGTCCATGCAGTCTTTCTTGGGCCAGATTAACTTCGTGAGGAGATTCGTCCCCAGTTTCTCCGAAATGTTCAAGCCTTTACAGAACTTGATTAAGAAAGACACCCAATATCACTGGGGACCCCTAGAAAACCAAGCTTTTAATGCAATAAATAAGGCCATTATAGACGCTCCGTCTCTCATGAGCCCATATTTTTCTCAAGATTTTACACTCTATACTTTTTCTTTTGACCATTCCTATGCCGTTGTCCTAACCCAAAAGAATGCCGAGAAAAATGAAGTACCCATCGCCTTTATGAGATCCTCTTTCAAAGGCGCTGAACTTAATTACCCAGTGGTAGATCGGCAAGCGTACGCTATTTTCAAAGCAGTCAAACACTTCCGGTCTTATCTTTTGAAGTCAAGGACGAAAATCATTGTCCCTTACCTAGCCATGAGGAACTTGTTAGTGCAGAAGGAGTTAGGAGAAAAGAGAGATAACTAGGTCACCTCCTTGTAGGAGTATGACTTAGAAATCACCCCAGCTCAGATTGTGAGAGGCCAAGGGTTATGTAAGTTAGTTTCTGATTCGGAAACAGGACAACAAGAAGAAAGTGATACGTCAAACCTAGGACAAAGTGATCAAAGTCTAATCTGTTGCGCACAAAACCTTGTTAGTCCTTGGTACGGCGATATCAGATTCTGTCTTGAACATGGGTCAACACCTCGTCACTTAGACCTCCCTAAGAGAAGAGAACTGAGGTTAAAGTCTACCTCCTTTCATCTGGTTAATGGTATCCTGTTTCGTCAAAGTTTTGACGGCGTACTGATGCGTTGTCTTGAAAAAGACGAAGCAGAAAAAGTCTTGCTAGAGTTGAATGCAGGACAAGCTGGTGGCCATTTCGGTGGTAACACCACTGCTCATAAGGGTCTAAGAGCTGGTTATTACTGGCCCACACTTTTTAGAGATGCCCATGCCTTGTGTCGTAAATGTATCATCTGTCAGAAAGCATCAGGGCTGTTACAAAAACCAACCTTTTCTTTGCAACCCGTCTTAGTAGATTCTCCTTTTCAGCAGTGGGCCTTGATGTCATAGGTCCAATCAACCCTCCCTCCTCGCAACAACACAAGTTTATTGTGACAACCATAGATTACTTTACTCGATGGTCTAAAGCTGTTGCATTAAGAACTGTCAACACCAGTCAGGTAATTGCCTTTCTAAATTCGAATATCATCACTCGTTTCGGTATCCATGACTATTTAATATTCGATAATTCTTCTTATTTTTCCTCTCTGGAGATGAGCGAGTTCGCTTTGGAAAAATGAATTAAGATGAAGTATTCTGCTAGCTATTACCCCCAGGGCAATGGATTGGCAGAATCAACAAACAAAAACTTGATTAAAATCATCAAGAGAACCGTGGTTGAAAATCACAAGAATTCGCACAATGTACTGCTAAACGCGTTATGGGCTGATAGGGTAACGCCAAAAGCTACTATAGGTAACTCCCCCTTTTTTCTCTTTTATGGAAGAGAAGCAATTTTGCCACCTCACATTCTTCTTCCTTCGCTTCAGTTGTCACAAAAAGTTCAAGAAGATTGTCCCCCTTTGGAAAACCGAATTAACGCATTGATGAAGCTAGAAGAGGTAAGAGCCCAAGCTAAACATAAGTTAGATCATCATCAACTATTGGTTAAAAGCTGGCTCGATTCTAATTCTGCTTCTGATAGAAATTTTGAAGTAGGCAATCTCGTCTTGAAGTGGGATAAATCGCATGAAGGAAAGGGAGAACACACAAAATTTCAAAACTTATGGCTTGGACCATTTTTAATTGCTGAAAAGTTGGGTCCCAATTCTTTTCGATTGCAGAATCTTGAAGGGAAGCTTGACACCTATCCGGTGAATGGCCAAGCCCTAGAAAGATACTTTGCTTGATAACTACCCTTGTATATTATGTACATATTTTGCTTTGTTTTCTTTTTCATTTTCTTTCTGTTTTTGATTTTGAGTTAAATTTATCAGTTTGTGTTTTGGACATACACATACCTGTATATTGAGCTATTCGGACAAAGATGATAGAAAATTCTTTCGCTGAAATAACTGCTGAGAAATTGTACAAACATCAATGGTATATTTCTGAAATTTATATCTGTGTTGGAAAAGTCTGTTGTTTGGAAGAAGTTGGTTGATTCCGATCTCTGAGTAAAGTTCGTCATGATCATCTATTATCTTTTTACGTTGTCCCTTTTCCGTAAAGGAATGACTCAGAAGATGTATCCCTGTCTTAGGAAGTTTTTTTTGTCAATAAAACATCTCTGGATCTAAATTTAGGACAGTTCTAAAAATTTCTGATGAGGTCTAAAAAAATATGTTAAAATATCAAGATTTTCAGCATCACCCCGCTCAGCTATATATCTATGAAAAAACAAAACAAAAAATTATTAAGAAGAGCTGTGGGAAATGCTTGTAAACCCGTCGGGATGCTGAACAGGTCTGCTGGCAGTGGGTAAATGCATGCATGGCACCAAGACAACTTCGCTGGGGTACTAAATAGGCCTGCTGGCAGTGAAGCAATGTCGGGTATATGAAAATTTGCAAAAACGAAACCTCTGTAATGTCCTTTATTCTGATCCATAACTCCTTGGTAGGATACAGATGTCAGAGTGGGTTAAATGGAAACCCTGTCGAGGCTATGGATGCCTGGTGGCAGCAGTGGCTATGCCAACAATGTTGGATATTTTATCTTTAATATCGTGACTTGCTGGTGTTAAGACTGTTATCAGTTTTCGTCTTTTAAAACACTGCTGGAATAATTGGTTAATGATGATGTTTGTACGATTTTCTGGTTGTCATTTTTGAGTTGGAATTATCTTTGTTGTCCTAATATGAATTTGTTTCTATTGACAGAGATAACTGCTTCTACCAGTGTGTCGCCATTGTTGGCAGCCAATTCACATATTTTTTTCATGGTATTATAAGCTGCCTACACCTATGTTTTGCAAACATCCATTTTTCGTCGCAAATTTCAATAAACGACATTTTCATTTTTGTGACATCTACACATTTACCTTCGTTTTTTTTTCACGACTGTAAGCGTGAAAACTTCATCTTTCGAAGTCTCATTGAAATTATTATCTGAACTGTCATTATCTCTTTTGTCGATATGCATATTGCGCTTACCTTTTATTTATCATTATGCAGCTGGCAAGATCCTTTGATCGGTACTCATGCTTCGATTGATTGTGTAATTTGTTTTCATTAAGTTTGTAATGCATTGGTATTTGGATTTGCATTTTATTTTGACCTACTTGACCTTTGGTTTCATAAGATACATGGGTGTTATGGTTAAATCTTTCATATATATATTTTAATATAATGCTTATGTCTATGCTTTCACAATTATTGGCTTGTTGATTATATGAATACCCGTTGGCACATTGGTTAAACTATTAATTATATGAGCTGATACATTGGCGCATAGTTTATTTTGGTTTTGATTTATATATCGGGTGTTTAAAACTATGGCATAATGTTTGCGCGCGTTGGTTTATACATTTGATTTCATTGGTTGGGAAAATGACTTGAGTGTTGAACTACTATAATGGGTTGAACAGCTATGAAAATCGGCGGTTGTACTTTGGCAATAATTGTTATGCATGGCACAGATAAACTCCACCACCTTCGCACGCTGGCATTTATGCCTATCCCTTATTCCTGTTCACCTCTGTTAGCTTGGGAAACCTTCATGCACTCTTCTCCTGTGGGTGCTATGACCCAAACCTTGGACTTACCGTGTGCTCAGCTCAATGGCACCAGTCATGCGAATCAAGCCAAACGACAGCCAAGCCCTGTTAATGTTTGACAATGCCCGCAAAGACTTGGAGGATAACAGATGGCTTACCTTCATGCAACAATTTGAGGGTTTTAATCCAGCTGTGGCACGAAAGTTTTCCATGACTTTCGATGGCTGTAGAGCCAAGGTGGGAGACATCTAGTTGGAAATCGATGAGAAATTTATCAGCTCTGCTACAGGGTTACCTGCCATAGGCCAGCGTTGGTTCAAGAATTGTAAGGTCGAGGAGGTGCCATGGACACTATTGTTCCTCTCGCGCAAAGTCACCTCTTGTGACAGAGGTATGCCCATCTCTTCACTTAAACCACGATGGCATGATACTTTGATTATAGTCAAACAGTTCGTGACCTGTGAAGGTCGATACGGACTTGTGTTTCTCTACTACCTGCATTTGCTAATGAATTTTATGGGATACTCGTTGAATATGCCCTTTTACTTTCAGCGCAACCTATATAAAATGTCGAAAAGGTTTAAAAGGCAGAAGGCTTACAGTAGCTTGTTCCACTATGGGATTATTAAACTTATCGTTGTTTATCATTTGAGTTTGCATGGTGATAGCTGGAGAGCTTTCATCGCTCGTAATGGTTTCGATGACACAGACCCTGTCCAGGTTGACAAGCCTGTGGTAATTGAAACCAAGGCCGAGCCACTTGTGCCCTTCCATATCCTACTGCCTCCTCCTAAACCCTCGGTCGACCCTGAGGTTGACTTACCCGATGCCATATGTGAAGGCCAAGACTATTAAAAGACCTATGAGAAAAAATCCCAAGGCTAACCCTACTGCTAATGCCAAGGGTAAAAAGAACGCTCGACTTATTTCAAGGATGACCAGGAACAAACCTAAACCCTCTGCTGAGTCAAAGCCTATAATCCTTAGTGAGGATTCCGACTCTGACGTGGAATGTTTTTTAGCTAGTGAATATCCTTACTTGCAGGGTTTATGCCCCGAAACACCTTATGATTTCGTGACAAATCTTCCCCCTTGCCTAAAAGATAATCCTAGCTACCCTGGTATTAAATTACCTAACGAAACCCTCAGCCATATGTCCAAACCCTTTCCTGCTCTTACGAAATCCGGACAGCCTCCCTGTGACCAATGTGATTTATGGTTGCAAAGATACTACATTGATGTCCCCCTACTCCACTCGAAAATTCAATCACTGGAGGATCAAATTGCAGTGTTGACCAATCAAAGAGACAAGCTCCAAGCAACTGATAAAAAGCAGAAGACAATAGGCTCCATCCTTTTCAAGAATGTTTAATCATCCACAGTCGTTATCAACTCCAAATTGGCATGATCAAGCCGTCTCGTCGCTGTATAGGTATGATTTTGATATCGTTTTAGTTCTGTGAATGACCATGAGTAATATATTGATTGGAGTTTGTTATTCGAATAGCTCTGTTTATATTTCGAAGTGGCTCTGTAACTATGTGTTCATCCTGTATACATTTCACTTTGCTAAAAATAAATGAAATTTCGTTTTGGATATATGATTTGATCATCCCCAGTTTAGACACCGATAGATTTCATTCAGATTTGATTGGTTTTAAGTTTGGATTTGATTTGATCGTTTGATGGTTTTCTTTCGACTGGATTGGTTTGTATCCGATTTGAAAAGGAAGTTTTTCATGCTCAAATTAGAATACGATTTAGTTTGGATTTGATTTCGTTGTGGTTTGTATGCTGTGATTGGAAAACGATTTCAATCAGTTTGGTTGTTACATATGCTGTGTTATATAACTTTCAAAGTTGTAATACAACCCTGATTGTTTCCAATTTGAGAATAACGACTCTGTTTTCCCCGAAACAGTGCTCTCATTTAAGACTGTGCAAATAATATTCGCGCCCGAATCGTGGAATGATTTGGAGTCATAACAACTATGTGAAAACCTTAACTGTTCGATTTGCTCTTATTCTTAGTTGGCAAGATTGTTCTATGAGTTGAATCCGGATTATAATTGATTCTCTTTTTGATTTTAAATTTGTAAAACAGATTGGTCAAACCCGATTATAATTCGTTTGATTGGAACGATTTTGATCAAAGTCAATTGATCTTGTTTACCCACTGTGCAATAAAAAACGATCGGATATCTATCACGAAATCTGTTACTAATTGATTGATCCTATTACGATTTCGTTTGTGGACAGTTATGAGTCAGTTATGATTTAATTCGTTCTCGGCCTGGACCGTTTGTTATACAGTTATGTTGATTTGAAAAATAATCTTGTTTCGATTCAATCATATCTCTTGTCTAAGAGGCAGCGTAACAATTGCCTACGATTTGTTTGATTATATCGGTTTTAATTGATATCAAAATGATTTCACAACTATTCGATTATGATTTTGTTGACCCGACTTTGTGGTAACAAAAGAAACAGAGTACACATATCTCTATGTTCGGTTGAATGATTTTGGATCCTGTTTGATTTCGAATGGTATAACAAACTCAAATTAAATGATTCGTTTTCAAATGGCTATTGGATGTCAATCAAATGGAATTCTTTAAAAGATTCTGAATCAATTTTAATGCTGATTCTGTGTCTTATTTAGACCAGCTACAAAATCAGAAGATTCTGTAGCTAGTCTATAGGATTGATTTTTTATCATTTTGTTAATAAAGGACCCTTCTAACTTGTCTATTTTTGGCCCTTTTCAGGTGAATTCGAATTGCATGGGACATGATGGAAAGTATAGGGGATATTTGAGTGTTTTAGTTTATTGTAGTTTCCTAGTTTAGTTAAACTTGGGATATCTTCCCAGATTTTATGTAATCAGTTTGATAACTTCCACAGGGAGGCTTTACCCTGTGGAAAACTTATAAATACTTATTATTTTGTAATAAGGATCATCCTCATTTGTGGGAGAACCAGGCTATGGATTCCTAATGCAAACTGAGACAGAAGTTGATGTTCTGCTACAACTTTCGCTTTCATAATATAATTTTTTTGTTTCATGTTTATGTTTATCAATTTGCATTTGATTAGTGACTACTTTAGCTATCATAGTCTTTTGAAAAGTGATATGATTTAATTAATATGATCCATGTCTGATTTCTTTCATTAATCAAAAGAAAAACAATTAATTGTTCAGTTAGTGAATGACAGATTTCTCTTCTTCATCAATTGAATTATTTTGTATAAGTCTTTGCATACAGGTTTACCTAATTGTTAAGATTTATAAATTATATGATTGTTGTGATCTTTATGTCTTGTTTGTCCTGTAAATGAACTTAAAGAGCATTGCAGCTATCGTTTACGAGAAGCTTCTGGATTATTCGGTGTGGGTTTTCTCCCTCCGATCTTCTAGAACAATCATCATACACAGGACAAATCTGGAGCATTTCTCCAGGTCAGTGCGTAATTTATTTTCGTTAGTTTAGTATAATATTAGTAGTATAATAGATATATGTTTTAGTTTAGATTTATAGTTAGAATTAGTATATTAGTTGTTTAGTTTAGTTAGTTTTGTTTTATTTCTTGTTCATAAAATCATAAAATCAACAAAAAATACACCTCTCTGTCTTAAGGCAGAATGCAAATGCGTTTTTAAGGTTTTATTTAAATCTGTAAATTGTAGATATTGTATATTTTGTGAATAAGTTATATTTCAATTATTAGTTAGATAGTTAATTAATTAGTAGTTAGCATAGTAGTAGTTAGTAGA
>JZKD02S1665448.1:67508-83577 GCA_000966675.3 Picea glauca | reverse complement strand
AACTATTGATCCCCAACAAAGATTGGATGAGAGCAAATTTACAAAAGTAGTGAAGAATACAGATGTATTATCTAAAGTGGTGAAGACATCAATACCAGGTAAGTATGATCAAAAGTTATTATCATCCTTTGAATCTTTCATGAAGCATGGACATGTGTTTCCAATTTCATCACCAACTGCTACTATTGTTATCCAAAGTGTCACAAGTCCATAAAAATACATTGCACTCACTTCCCCCATTCCATAATTAAATCCTATACCAACAAGTTTTGAAGTTCCCAATTCATAGGTTATTCATAAATATGACCTCACACCTATTCTTCTTGAAGAGATTCCTCCATCAAGTTTCTTTTTCAATAAGAAAATAAAATCCATCATTAGAAGAGAATCTCAAGAGAAGGAGGGAGTGATTACTAAGATATATAAAACAATATATGATGGGAAAGGACAAAATGACCCTGACTTTGACAAAGGAGTTGCAGATTCATTAAGATCGTTTTCCACAACCAACCAATGGCCAGTGGATAATCTTACAAAACAATTGCAACATAAGTGTCTCCTGGTTGAACATTTTCAAAATGAGATGCAACACATAGAAAAAACTAACAAACGTAAAATGAATTTCGACATGGAGAAAACTAGACTAGGTTATCAACAACAGATGAAGCAACTACAAGAGGAACTAGAAGTGAGTGTCAAGGATTTATAGGTGACAAAATATATTCTTTATTAGTGATACAGTGCAATAGACAATTATAGACCCAAATAGATTTACTGGAAAACACAAGAATAGATAATGTTGCATTTAAAAGGAAAACCTCTGAGATTAATGAAAATATGGAAACTGTCTAGTGGGATTTATTTCAAAGTATGGATATCATTTAGAAATATTATCAAATGGTGAATAATTCACTGAAGAATATTCATGAGAAAGAAAAGGAAGCCTATGTGGCCAGATCAAAGTTCCAGGAATTTATGATATGGAGAGAGAAAATCAATATTCCTAGGCTTGCCCCTTTTTCACAGTATGAGCAGGTAAAAGGGGAAATGGATTTAAAATATTTGGAGGAAAACCTTGAATAAAGTAAGAAGTTGTCTAGAGAAGAAAAAGAAGCTTGCCTCAACACATTTTCTACTATATGTGTTGGAATTGGTTGATTTCAATAGTAGTGTTATCCCTGATACACTAGGCCATATTGAGATTGAAAAGAATAAAGAAAATTCAAAAAAGAAAAAGGAAAGTATACAAAACACCATCCAGAAGATAAATCGGGTTGATTTGCAAAAGATAAATGATATGTTGGTCAAACAAAATTCGTAAGACCAAGCTACAGCTCAGGTAGTCATCAAGATTCAGGAAAAGTTACCATTAGCGCATAAAAAGGTGTTTTCATTCGAATTGAATGAGAATGTTGAACCATCCATATTTGTTGCAACATTAATGGAAATGTGTGCTCAGTTAAATGAACAAATAAAATCAAGCACATCCGTGAGAAAATAAAGGAGATAATGAAGTGACACCAAATCAAGCATATCTCAGCAAAATCTGCATTTTGTTGTTCACTTTTTGATTGTATTCTATACTTAGAGCGGAAAATGTGGAATGTCTAACTACTTTTAGGTAAGAAATTTTTGTATAAATAAACATATCATATATCTATTCCTGGCTTCTTCTTTTTTAATGTAAAAAAGGGAACTTATTGAATATCAATACAAAGAGGAGACATAGATTCTAAGTCTCATTTATTTGAGTTATATGCTTTCCTTGTATTTATGTTTCCTTATCATGATATCTTCTTTCTGTGACTCTTGAATATTGAAATATTACAATTTAGTAATACATATACTTTGATCTCGATACATCGGAAGTCCGTTCAGTTACAACTTTTCCTCTGTTCTTACTGTGAGTAAAACAAGACCTGTAATCTGTGTGAGTTTTTGCATTTTTAATCATCTGTCAAGGCCATATCTTCTACTTTTATTCTACTTCAAATGAGGTAATATTTATCTGTAATTGATACCTTACATTATTTCAATAGTTTTGTGAATCATTTCAACCCCACATAAAAATTAAAATTACGACTCAGAGAAAGAGATACTGCCTCTATATTTCCTTATCATAAATTCCATTTGAAGTTGCATCTTATAAAATTGTAGAATAAAGCATTACAAAAACAATTACATTTAATCTTTGATTCATAACATTATTCTTCGAGCCTAGAATCAATCTCAGGAACAACACTCAATATATAAAATAAACAAAAGTCCATGTGTATAACTTATACGGAGCTTAGTCCCCATATTTCATGTAATGATTGTAACATGCAACCAACCACTTTATAACACTAATGTCGAATTAAGCCATAAATTTACATTGGTTCCATTGAAAATCCAAAAATGCAGTCACTCAATCATATTTTTCTTGCGCCCCAAGGGGACATCTAAAGGTAAACCCAATTCAAGTTGTTTTTGACAAGCAGTTGGTGGTCTATGAAATTTATAGTTGATTAACAACTCATAACGAGGAGACAAACTACATATTTCATGCACAAAGACAAATATGGATGCCTTTATTTTCATAAAGAACTCCTTTTCATTGGAGTGTTCCTCAAAGAAAAAAATTCACTAAATAATGAGGAGACCCTGCAATTATTTATGAACCCTGCGATGTTCCCATGAGTTTGAGGATGACTGTCGATATATAACAAGTTTTTCTTGTTAAAGTTTCTATAAGCATAATCATTCATGCATATACTATACATGGAAATGTTATGTGTGTATTTGAAAATATTCAAGTAATCAGATGAACTATAAAGAGGACCAAAAAATGGCATAAGTTCCATTGATTGTTTGGGAGGAACGAATAAATGTGAAAGGATAAACAATCCAATATTTGCAACCTCTGTTTTAGACTTGGAAATTATATACTATTAACACAAAAATAAAATTTGGTTCCAACACCGAGCACATGCATGGATGAAGACCAAGCACCTGTTACGAAGAAAATCTCTTTATGGCTAGGGGAAAACCACAACAGATGAAAATGACTACAGAAATCAACTCTATTATCAAGTATGTTATATTAAAAAATATGCTAGCAAGACAAGATAAAAGGCTTACTTCATCCAGAAGTTCGATCAAGTCCACCATTGAGCACTTGAACCAAAGCAATATACCTACAACTAGTCCTCAAAAACCAAGAAAAGAAAGCATATGGTGATAATATATGATGTTAACGCATTCAATAGAAGAATCCATTAACATTCATAAAAAATATGCCCATGGAATAACAAAAAAATAATTGCAAGATATCAATTGTAAGAGAAAAGAGTATTTCTATTAAGATATAATCAACAGGAGTGAATACGTTATAGACTTCCGTGTCGGCACATTTTAGAAACAAGAAACTAAGTTCCTTCTAGTTGGGCCTCCACCACTTCAATTGTCCACCAAAGGAAATCTCATGTAAGAGAGACAATGGAGTTCTCAATCAATAAGGGAGGAGATTGGGGGATGAACACTGTGTTTAGAATTAAAGGACAAAGGGATGCAGATTCAATGTGAAGTGAATAATTCCTCTAGAGTAAATTTTCTCTTAAAGTTGAATTCTTTCTCCTCTTTTCCATAGCTTGGAATTGGCCCATTTATACCCTTCAAGTGGAACTGAAGGGCCAAGTCAGAACGTTTCCAGTATATGTAAGGCCAAGGATCATTGATCTCTTGTCTTGACATGGAAACCTGACACCATTTTTCAATTATGGGCACATTTCCTGATGTACGCAGGATGTAGTGGTGCAACCTGCATATAAGCATGTTGTATAGTAGGCAAGGTGCGTATATGTGGACAAAATGTATTTTTAGCTCTAGGATTTTCAAAAAGGGATGACAAGTCTGCATAGGGAAATGGAAAAAGGCCTTACGTGCAAGATTTCATGGGGTGAGGAAAATCTTGCTATAACATATGCCACCTAATGTGTGAGGTCAAAGGAGTATCTACAATGGCTGAAATACATTATAAAAACCCAGTCGTGGAGTGATGGGAACCAACTGAAAAACTAGTTGTTCATTACAATCTGTACTAACTTTTCATACATGGTTGCCAATTTGAATTACACTATAGATCCATGTGAAAATATACCACAAAATTTTCTGTGTCCATGAATAGGAAAATAAAAATGTGGTTACATGTCAAAGTATATCATAGTCATGAACAAGGTCCAGTAGAACCAATCTCAAAATCAATCTGAAGATATCTGTATACAATGGAGTACAATCTGATCTCTCATGATCACTGAAGTCACATAGGTATTGGTCCAATGAAAAGGAAGCAACAACTCAGGAACGCCCTGGCCACATATTGATGTATTCAAGTCTTCTACACAATCCCCCAAAGGTGAAAGTCTACATAATGTGAATAAAGGAGTTGAGTTCGAACACAATGAGACTTTGTTTGATTACTGGTCATTGAGGTATACCNTTTAGTTTAGATTTATAGTTAGAATTAGTATATTAGTTGTTTAGTTTAGTTAGTTTTGTTTTATTTCTTGTTCATAAAATCATAAAATCAACAAAAAATACCCCTCTCTGTCTTAAGGCAGAATGCAAATGAGTTTTTCAGGTTTTATTTAAATCTGTAAATTGTAGATATTGTATATTTTGTGAATAATTTATATTTCAATTATTAGTTAGATAGTTAGTTAATTAGTAGTTAGCATAATAGTAGTTAGTAGATTGTATTTATAGAATTGTTAGTTAGTTTAGTTTGTTTTATTAGTTAGTTTTAGTTAGATTAGTTTAGTTTGTTTAATTGTTTTTAGTTAGATTAGTTAGTTTAGAATAGTTTTCTTTTTGTTTTATTTAGGACCTTAGATCGGCTAACGGAGCCGCTAAACCCGTCAGGGTGGTTCATCCCAAAAGGCTTGGGTTATTAGACAACCCCAGACCGGTTCCACTCTTCCAGTTGACGGACGATCGATTTCGCCCGTCAACAGGAGGTTGTCGAGTATAATGCGTTTAAATATAGAGGAAAACATTCTCCCTTTTATATGTCCACATACATCATGGAAGCAATCTATTTTATGACACATTTTCTGCTCATGAACTGGAGTTGGACCCCAATTAGTTCTAAGCCCATACATTTTTACCACTCAAAGCTATGGGAGGAAAATTCCAAATATTTATTTTATGAAATTTGTCACAATGTAGTGATACCCGTTCATGTGGCTATCTACAAACACCCTCATCCAAGAATATCATAACAGATTATGGGAAATTTTGGCGCAATTGCAGATTGGTATATTGAAGAACATTTCTCCTGCATCAGAGTATTCATTTTCCTTGTCTCACCCCATGCCATTCCCAAATTATTACCTGATAGACTAGTGTGCAAAGAAGTGTCTTATCAAATAGTGGTAGGAGAAATTACCAAATATTTGAAAGCAACACAGAAAAAGGTGTGGTCAACTTTTCTCATATAGGTTGGCATGTTCACATTGTCTGATTTTGGTCATACAAAAGTTGAAGCTTTATCTTTGGAATATGTCAAATTGGTTGATATCGAATACAAAAGGCATGACCCTCATAGGGTAGTTGAGAATCATTTATCCTAGTTTAATATGAAAAGATACATACATGAATATTCCCCCTATGATGATGTTTTCATGGGAGTTAGATCTTATGATGAAGTCAAAAACAAATTGCAAAATCTACCTCCATATCAACAAGTTGTCTTCCTCGACTTTCAGAAGAATAGAAGGAAGAACTTACCAAAGTTTTTGTAGGGAGAAGAAAATCCTATTTCATCCTCACAAGAAACAAGAACTATTGATCCCCAACAAAGATTGGATGAGAGCAAATTTACAAAAGTAGTGAAGAATACAAATGTATTAGCTAAAGCGGTGAATACATCAATACCAGGTAAGTATGATCAAAAGTTATTATCATCCTTTGAATCTTTCATGAAGCATGGACATGTGTTTCCAATTTCATCACCAACTGCTACTATTATTATCCAAAGTGTCACAAGTCCATAAAACTACACTGCACTCACTTCCCCCATTCCATAATTAAATCCTATACCAACAAGTTTTGAAGTTCCCAATTCATAGGTTATTCATAAATATGACCTCACACCTATTCTTCTTGAAGAGATGCCTCCATCAAGTTTCGTTTTCAATAAGAAAAGAAAATCCATCATTAGAAGAGAATCTCAGGAGAAGGAGGGAGTGATTACTAAGAGATATAAAACAATATATGATGGACAAGGACAAAATGACCCTGACTTTGCCAAAGGAGTTGTAGATTCATTAAGATCCTTTTCCACGACCAACCAATGGCCAGTGGATAATCTTACAAAACAATTGCAACATAAGTGTCTCCTGGTTGAACATTTGCAAAATGAGATGCAACACATAGAAAAAACTACCAAACATAAAATGAATTTCGACATGGAGAAAACTAGACTAGGTTATCAACAACAGATGAAGCAACTACAAGAGGAACTAGAAGTGAGTGTCAAGGATTTATAGGTGACAAAATATCTTCTTTATCAGTGATACAGTGCAATAGACAATTGTAGACCCAAATAGCTTTACTGGAAAACACAAGAATAGATAATGTTGCATTTAAAAGGAAAACATCTGAGATTAATGAAAATATGGAAACTGTCTAGTGGGATTTATTTCAAAGTATGGATATCATTTATAAATATTATCAAATGGTGAATAATTCACTGAAGAATATTCATGAGAAATAAAAGGAAGCATGTGTGGCTAGATCAAAGTTCCAGGAATTTATGATATGGAGAGAGAAAATCAATATTCCTAGGCTTGCCCCTTTTTCACAGTATGAGCAGGTAAAAGGGGAAATGGATTTAAAATCTTCGGAGGAAAACCTTGAATAAAGTAAGAAGTTGTCTAGAGAAGAAAAAGAAGCTTGCCTCAACACATTTTCTACTATATGTGTTGGAATTGGTTGATTTCAATAGTAGTGTTATCCCTGATACACTAGGCCATATTGAGATTGAAAAGAATAAAGAAAATTCAAAAAAGAAAAAGGAAAGTATACAAAACACCATCCAGAAGATAAATCGGGTTGATTTGCAAAAGATAAATGATATGTTGGTCAAACAAAATTCGTAAGACCAAGCTACAGCTCAGGTAGTCATCAAGATTCAGGAAAAGTTACCATTAGCGCATAAAAAGGTGTTTTCATTCGAATTGAATGAGAATGTTGAACCATCCATATTTGTTGCAACATTAATGGAAATGTGTGCTCAGTTAAATGAACAAATAAAATCAAGCACATCCGTGAGAAAATAAAGGAGATAATGAAGTGACACCAAATCAAGCATATCTCAGCAAAATCTGCATTTTGTTGTTCACTTTTTGATTGTATTCTATACTTAGAGCGGAAAATGTGGAATGTCTAACTACTTTTAGGTAAGAAATTTTTGTATAAATAAACATATCATATATCTATTCCTGGCTTCTTCTTTTTTAATGTAAAAAAGGGAACTTATTGAATATCAATACAAAGAGGAGACATAGATTCTAAGTCTCATTTATTTGAGTTATATGCTTTCCTTGTATTTATGTTTCCTTATCATGATATCTTCTTTCTGTGACTCTTGAATATTGAAATATTACAATTTAGTAATACATATACTTTGATCTCGATACATCGGAAGTCCGTTCAGTTACAACTTTTCCTCTGTTCTTACTGTGAGTAAAACAAGACCTGTAATCTGTGTGAGTTTTTGCATTTTTAATCATCTGTCAAGGCCATATCTTCTACTTTTATTCTACTTCAAATGAGGTAATATTTATCTGTAATTGATACCTTACATTATTTCAATAGTTTTGTGAATCATTTCAACCCCACATAAAAATTAAAATTACGACTCAGAGAAAGAGATACTGCCTCTATATTTCCTTATCATAAATTCCATTTGAAGTTGCATCTTATAAAATTGTAGAATAAAGCATTACAAAAACAATTACATTTAATCTTTGATTCATAACATTATTCTTCGAGCCTAGAATCAATCTCAGGAACAACACTCAATATATAAAATAAACAAAAGTCCATGTGTATAACTTATACGGAGCTTAGTCCCCATATTTCATGTAATGATTGTAACATGCAACCAACCACTTTATAACACTAATGTCGAATTAAGCCATAAATTTACATTGGTTCCATTGAAAATCCAAAAATGCAGTCACTCAATCATATTTTTCTTGCGCCCCAAGGGGACATCTAAAGGTAAACCCAATTCAAGTTGTTTTTGACAAGCAGTTGGTGGTCTATGAAATTTATAGTTGATTAACAACTCATAACGAGGAGACAAACTACATATTTCATGCACAAAGACAAATATGGATGCCTTTATTTTCATAAAGAACTCCTTTTCATTGGAGTGTTCCTCAAAGAAAAAAATTCACTAAATAATGAGGAGACCCTGCAATTATTTATGAACCCTGCGATGTTCCCATGAGTTTGAGGATGACTGTCGATATATAACAAGTTTTTCTTGTTAAAGTTTCTATAAGCATAATCATTCATGCATATACTATACATGGAAATGTTATGTGTGTATTTGAAAATATTCAAGTAATCAGATGAACTATAAAGAGGACCAAAAAATGGCATAAGTTCCATTGATTGTTTGGGAGGAACGAATAAATGTGAAAGGATAAACAATCCAATATTTGCAACCTCTGTTTTAGACTTGGAAATTATATACTATTAACACAAAAATAAAATTTGGTTCCAACACCGAGCACATGCATGGATGAAGACCAAGCACCTGTTACGAAGAAAATCTCTTTATGGCTAGGGGAAAACCACAACAGATGAAAATGACTACAGAAATCAACTCTATTATCAAGTATGTTATATTAAAAAATATGCTAGCAAGACAAGATAAAAGGCTTACTTCATCCAGAAGTTCGATCAAGTCCACCATTGAGCACTTGAACCAAAGCAATATACCTACAACTAGTCCTCAAAAACCAAGAAAAGAAAGCATATGGTGATAATATATGATGTTAACGCATTCAATAGAAGAATCCATTAACATTCATAAAAAATATGCCCATGGAATAACAAAAAAATAATTGCAAGATATCAATTGTAAGAGAAAAGAGTATTTCTATTAAGATATAATCAACAGGAGTGAATACGTTATAGACTTCCGTGTCGGCACATTTTAGAAACAAGAAACTAAGTTCCTTCTAGTTGGGCCTCCACCACTTCAATTGTCCACCAAAGGAAATCTCATGTAAGAGAGACAATGGAGTTCTCAATCAATAAGGGAGGAGATTGGGGGATGAACACTGTGTTTAGAATTAAAGGACAAAGGGATGCAGATTCAATGTGAAGTGAATAATTCCTCTAGAGTAAATTTTCTCTTAAAGTTGAATTCTTTCTCCTCTTTTCCATAGCTTGGAATTGGCCCATTTATACCCTTCAAGTGGAACTGAAGGGCCAAGTCAGAACGTTTCCAGTATATGTAAGGCCAAGGATCATTGATCTCTTGTCTTGACATGGAAACCTGACACCATTTTTCAATTATGGGCACATTTCCTGATGTACGCAGGATGTAGTGGTGCAACCTGCATATAAGCATGTTGTATAGTAGGCAAGGTGCGTATATGTGGACAAAATGTATTTTTAGCTCTAGGATTTTCAAAAAGGGATGACAAGTCTGCATAGGGAAATGGAAAAAGGCCTTACGTGCAAGATTTCATGGGGTGAGGAAAATCTTGCTATAACATATGCCACCTAATGTGTGAGGTCAAAGGAGTATCTACAATGGCTGAAATACATTATAAAAACCCAGTCGTGGAGTGATGGGAACCAACTGAAAAACTAGTTGTTCATTACAATCTGTACTAACTTTTCATACATGGTTGCCAATTTGAATTACACTATAGATCCATGTGAAAATATACCACAAAATTTTCTGTGTCCATGAATAGGAAAATAAAAATGTGGTTACATGTCAAAGTATATCATAGTCATGAACAAGGTCCAGTAGAACCAATCTCAAAATCAATCTGAAGATATCTGTATACAATGGAGTACAATCTGATCTCTCATGATCACTGAAGTCACATAGGTATTGGTCCAATGAAAAGGAAGCAACAACTCAGGAACGCCCTGGCCACATATTGATGTATTCAAGTCTTCTACACAATCCCCCAAAGGTGAAAGTCTACATAATGTGAATAAAGGAGTTGAGTTCGAACACAATGAGACTTTGTTTGATTACTGGTCATTGAGGTATACCGTTAACAAATGCGATACAACCTATCGATGATGAAATCATGTATCAAGGCACTGAATACATTCTTACAAGTGTGAATAAGGGATTTGAGGTCGAACACTTGAAGAATCCATCTATTAGGAGAAATTGATGTATTCCTAACTGTCGATGGCGAGAGAACCTGCCACTAATGACTGCAAGCCTCAAGGTACTTATAGGACTCTAGGTCTCGTTTCCATAATAGATGAGTTGAAGTCGATGGAAGGATACCCACTGAAAGGAGAGCATTAAGGAATCTCTCATCATTTAGCACGAGGTACAAAGCAGGACCTTCATGATTTGGAGGAAATCAAACGAAGAACATGTTCATGAACCAACGACCCTCAGTGTCTTTCATGTGTGGCAAGTGCAAGAGGTACATGAAAAAGACCCTATGAATAAAATCCAATGAGGAAAACTACTGAAAAAGGTGAGGAAATCACCAATAAGGCTAATGGCATCCAAGACACTACACAAATCCCAATGTGTGAATATATGTCTTGCCATCAAACACAAGGGAAACCACCCAGTCAACGACCAATGATGAAATGTCGACTGCTAGGTTCAAGGTTACCTACCAATGAGGAAAGTAGGACCAGGGTGCATAATAGGACTACAACATCCTGTGATTCTACGACAAACTGAGGGTATGGATGACATGCAAAGTCAAGAGTTCTCAGGAATGGCCAACACAGATTGATAGACATCCTTTGAACAAGAGCATGAGACATATGGAAGACTCTAGCAACATAGACTCAATGATGAAACCATGAGATGTAGGAGGCATCAATCAAGTTCTCCATAGGGACTGGAAGAGTAACCAGTCAGTGGAGAAAAATCTTTGTAATGAGCTCATCCTCCTAAGGCCATTCTTAAACCCAAAATTATTATGACAAGTGGACTCAATAATTTTTTTCTTTGTTCAAAGTGTTGGATTAATGAGAGAGGGGGTGAATCAGTAATAGAGAAATTTAATCATTTTTAACCATATAATGCAAGTGTTATATCAATGTAGCATTATCATCCAATAACTGTGGAGTAAATAAGCAATGAACAAATGAACAATAATACACATACACAGTACACCAATGTTTTACGTGGAAACCCAAAGCTAGAGAAAACCACAAAATGCCTTTTCTTATATGTCTTGAAGAATTACATTCATTGGAAGCACCAACTTCCTTTTTTTTCCAGCTACAATTGGAAGGAGGCTCCAAGACCCTTGTTTCTCAGGCTACAACCTGAATGAAGCTCCAACTCCCCTATTATTTGGCTACAACTAGAAGGATGCTACAACCCCCTATGTTCTCTGACTACAACCAGAAGGTGGCTACAACTACCTGTCCTTTCCCTGTAAAATCGCCCTAAAGTAGAATTAGAATGATGGAACCACTGTCACACTATCACTATGAGATATACCACTGTAAACTTATACCAATAAACTTTAACCATGCATTAACCATGCATCAACCTTTACCTCAACCTGTAATCAACCTGTACCATAAACAAGTGCATCAACAATGCACCAACCTATGCCAAACAACTTGTAATCAACCTGTACCATAAACAAGTGCACACAAGCATGTACCAAGTATGTACCAATCATGTTTCAACTACTCATCAACTATGACTCATCAATATGTACCAACATCATCAACTATACACCTCATGTATGACTCATCAACTACTTCTCTCTACCATGTACCCAACATGTACCTCAACCAAAATCCCTCATCAATATCATCATCCAAATATGTTTTTTAACTCTGTAATAGACCTGGTGTATATGATCACATACCTGCAAACCTTCCTTAACTTTAACAACAAGAGACTAGCATTTTCATCAAACTTTTCTTTAGTCTCACGTGACTAGTTTTGGATTAGTCAACAACCCTAACTTGAAATAATCATAACTATGTACCTATAATGAATTAAGATATGAAAATGATACACAATGTTATTTAGTGTATTTTATGCAATTTCGCCAGGTATCACTACTTGGAACCTCTCATAAAATGAGTTATAGAAAAAATGGCATACCTTGCTGAATTTTGGCTTATTCTAGAGAGATACCTTGTAGAGCCTACCCCACACAGAATATTTTTTGAATGGATCTAAAAATGTTACACAGAATACTACAGACTGTACTCTAACCAACACATTTTTTCTTACTCAATTTGGATCTGTTATGAATAAGTTATGACATTTTTACCCGAAACACCTTTTTTAGACTAGTTTTAGGACTAGCCACAAACCCTATTTTCCACAAAGTGTTACTCCAAAAATACAACGACCCACAAGATAAAATTTTTACCACTGATACTTGGATATGTTTACTCAATGGAATAGAAATTTCATGGTATGAATCATTCTATAAAAAACGTTATTGCGAGAATGGCGAGATGACCTGTAAATAACATACCTTAGAAAGCATCATCAAAATAATTTATCCTCCCTTGAATTCCGACCTTCTTTTCTTCACCTTCCCTCTGAAATTTGGATTAGATATCCTTTGGTTACCTCAGTCACCTATATATATTCAATATTCTCAAGTGTGATGTAAAATGAGAGAGCCTTGCCTCTTATTTATATTCTCCATCTTCTAGGTCACTTAACCCATTTCTTGGTCACTTAACCTATTTCTAGGTCACTTAACCCATTTATAGGTCACTTAACCTATTTTCCTCATTTTTAGGGTTAACCACTTTCCATAATTAGAAAGTTATCCATTAATTTATCATTTAAATATTCCTCCTTGAATTTGTCACCTCACTTTATCATTTAAATAATCTTCTTTGATTTTGTCACTTCACTTTATTATTTAAATAATCCTTCTTGACTTTGTCACTTTACTTTATCATTAAAATAATAATTTATTGTTTGCAAGATCTTTGAATTTGACCTTTTGGGGCTTCAAGCCAACATATGAGGGTCCTCCAACTTTGTAAGGCCATAACTCTCAAACCGTGAGGAGTTATGTGATGTTCCACATACCACCAGAAATGGCATGACATGTACTATCCATATAGAATAGTGTTATCTTGAAATATATTAAAACTCATACCATTATACATGAAACAACCTTGGGTCTATTACCCAATCCTTTGTGCTACTAGACTTTCTTCAAGGGTTGAAATCAATGACAACCAACCTTAATCAACACAAAGGAAACACAATTGCTGCCAATATAAGATAATACTCACTTCCCGCCCTTTTTTTTTTAATTTTTTCATAATCAAATGAATGTTATGATATTGAGGAGGAAATGAGTGTCGCAAGTAAGAAAAACTAGTTCTAGCAGTGGACCATACCTATGCTCAATGCAAGGAGGTGCATGTGGGAGATGGACACTCGGGGGAATGTTCCTTGCTGGGTATAGGGTGTCAAATTGTGAAGGATATAAATGAGGCTCTTCTTGGTTGAGGATGCAAAATTGCTGAGGAAAATGGTTTATAACACAAAGAGAGAATCGACAATAGGCTCAATACTACAAGCAAGGGCATGAGATGCAATCACAACTTGACGCCAAAAAATTTATTTTTTCATAATCTTAGTCTACTTGGTGTGAAAAAGGGATAAAATTGTACCAATAGACGTCCTTTCAAATCCAATTTACGAGTGTGAAAGAGACAAGTTCTCTCGAAAATCTTCTCACTTTTTGAAAATGAGTCAGAAAAGAGCTTAAATAAAACACGTGACCTTTCCAGTCCGATTTAACGAGTGTGAAAGGGACAAATTCACTCGACAATATTTTCTCTTTTTGAATGAGTTAGAAAAGTGTTTAGATCATAATTTCTTGGGAGTCCTCTGGGATAGGTCAACATGTTTATGAATGAGAAATGAGGCTTAACATAAAGTCATGTATTAGCTATAAGGGACTCTCGGTCCTATGGAAAACATATTTGCATGGGAACCAAATGGAGCAGAGGCTCTAACTAGGGTAACCATGTTTGATAAGACTCTACCATTTGATAACGACACGTCTTATAGAAGATGGAAGGTTCTGTGTCACAAAAAATGGGTTCGTACCCAAGGCATATGATTGACAGTTATAGGATAATGCAAATGTGCATGATGGAATGGATACCTATCCTATATGTTGGGTAGCGAAAATACCTACCCGTAGATACAAACGGTCAACATAATGCTAAAAACCACAAGGATCCCTAGAGAAAACTAAAAAAACCAACTCAATCCACTGTTATATTAGTCCATTAGGCGAAAATACGATCTAAAACTATAGAAAGTGGGTAAAAATTGCTATAAATAGTAACAAAAACCAAGTTTTACTATGTCATTTTGATTCTTTACCCAAATAGTGAAAATTGGACCAAATTACCTCTGATCTTCAACTGGTGATTATGGGAGCGTTGAGTGATGGAATCAGAAACTGTCTGAACCAGGCAATTCCTCTTCCCCTCCCCCTCCTCTTCTTTTCTAGTGGATTACATTTTTTATTTAGGTTTCAAAATTTGAGTTAATTAAGGCGCAAATTAGCTATTTCGGTGTACATAGTCTACCACTCATCGGGTCGTGTATATGCGAGGTTATACGTGACTGTGTAAAATACAGGTTTTATGTACTCATCCCCATACACAACTTTGAATGTTGCAGCCTACGTACAAGTCCGTAAACAAGGTTTTTGATGGTTGCTAACTCAAAAATTGATGTTTCTCTGGCATGATGGTGCTAGAATGGAGGGAAAGGGAACATGAGGAGGTAGATGTTGTTGTGGAAAGATATCTGGGGGGCCAAATGGCCTTGAAAATATGCAGGTTGTACAAATTTTGGGCACTAAAAGGGATGAGGTCCCAAGTGAGGTTTCTTCAATTTCTCATGGATTACTGGGATCCAAACAGTGAGAGCTTCAACCTCGATGGGAAACCATTGAGGATTGAAGTCGAGGATATATATTTCTTGACTAGGTTATCCCGTCGAGGTGAGGTGGTGAACCTCAAAGCCTGGGGAGATGGGAGTGGTATGAACATAGAAGAGTACATAGATGCTCAATGTATAATAGGGATCAATAAGGTTGGGAGTCAACTCCTCATACAAGTGATAAACAATCTCAACCTCAATATTTTTGTCCTCATTCTGAACAGGATCATAGGATTAGCTTCATTGGACCAGGCATCGAGGTTGCTCATGTTCTATTATGTAGAGTGTTTGATACCCATGGTGTACAATTGGTGCACCTCAATACTAGCTAATATGAAGAGCTAGTTGAAAAAATGAAAACAGGGTGACAAAAGGAACTTCGGGTTTGCATCTATCTTGTGTAGCTTTTTCTTCGAGCGGGTTATAGGTTTTGGACCTAGAGTCAAAATCATTCCTCAAGGACCTCATGATCCATCCATGGCATGGTGGACCGAGGTAATGAGATGACAGGGGGAGGTTGGGTTCCCACACCCTACAAAGATGATTTCCGTTTACTGGTGGAGGCGATAGGTCATTTCTCTGGATGACTACTGCTATGTAGGGATTGAATTTAGAGGGGACCCTAACATGCCACTACTACCAGGGACTGCCTACGGGGACATAGTTATGTCAATTTTTTTAAATATTTAATGTTTTTGTATTTGTGTATAGTAAAACAAAAATACTTTTTGGATGATGCTTAAGTATTAACTAGACACTTGTGTGATGTAGACGTAAGTCCGTGACGGCCGGACAGGCTTCCAAAACATCATCAAAGGCACCGGGGAGATGAGGCGGCGGGAGGAAAAGTAGAGAGAATCCTTCAAAATGTGCAGGGAATCT
>JZKD02S1665437.1:130532-141597 GCA_000966675.3 Picea glauca | reverse complement strand
TGACAAAATATAATGCAAGTAGCAAAATGTCAAACTTCAAGTTCAAAATTCGAAGTATTATATTCTCTAATATCTCTTTAGGGCCTAAGGCCTAGGCTACTAAAATCTAAAGCCCAAAGAAGGAGCCAAAAAAATAGATTCACATACCAAAAACTGGATCCATTTGGATTCATTTTTTACGAGAATCTGTACCAAAAACAAATTTAGAAAAGAACCAGTACCGGTACTTTAGTGGGGGAGGATGATCAGTGCAACTATGGTCTTCAAGTGGCAATCCACAAAAGGAACTCTGACAACTGTAAGTTATAACAATTAGAAAAGAGAACAAACCTGAAGGACTGATTCACGGACATCTGCAAGATCTGGATTCAGTTGTGCACTTTCTGAGCTCCTCGTTAATGCTTCCTTAAGAACCTTCATAACAAAAAACATTAATTTTTGAGGGAAAATAGGAAAACAGATGTATAAAGAAACAACCATGCATATTCCTTAGACATGCATATCCAACAATCACAGTGTTTCATGAAATTTGTATGTCTTACAAAAATAAAAGACTGAGACACAACAAACCTCCTTGGCATCATCTGTGTGCTCCTTGAGCTGCAATAAAGCCCGACAAACAGCTTGCTCTGCCTGAATGAATGCACCTCCTGGCATAATTTTCATATCAGATAAGAGAAAGAAGTTAAACTTATAACCTCTCCAAGTCTCTCTCAACAAGCTGTATTCTACATGACAATCATTCCTGTTCAGAACACAGCCCATCTCTTCCATGGATACAACAAGGATATGTATGCACAATTGATGCCATGCCAACACCATATCAAGCAGTTGTGAAAAAATCCCCTCAAATTTCACCCATTCTAGTTTCTCCCTCAATGTACCCTTCTCTGCCTTCACCCCTCCCCAAACTTAATCCGTGATGCTGTGCTTATATTTTACTCTCTACTGATCTGTGATTTTCAGATTTGAAACATTTTTAGTATTTACATATCTGAGACATTCTAGATTTCATATCGATGTATGTTACAAGTTTAATATACTAAATTTAAATTTCCTTCCTGATATAATTTTCAAATTATAAGCATGAATAAAATTATGGCAACATATTTGGTTTAGAAGCTGTAGAGAGAATACTACCATTCTTAGACGTTGCCAAGAGCTCCAGATTGGTCCATACACTTGGAGGTATAATATTAATATCCTCTACTGGAGAATAGAGGCAAGCACGGGCAAGAAGAGATAATGCAAGCCCTGTAAGTGGTCCATCTCTCATTGAATTGGAAGATATAGCTGGTAGTATAGCATCAATAGAACTAAAAAATGAATGTAACTGATGATGTTCAGCAAATGGTATGAATCTTGATAACAATTCCATTGCTTCCCTTCTTAAGGCCATTGATGGCTCGCAAGATGCTAAAGATGCTATTCTGTCCCATGTGTTGGCAACCAGAGTAGAAACAAGACCACGCTGACTTACTTTCTTGACAGCCATTCCCAAGCTACCATTTGTACTTGAAATTCCTGATATAGATAAAGCTGTAAACCTGCCAAGTTCCTCATGTTCAACAACTCTACCTAGATGCTGAAGGGCAATACATCTTTGCTCTGGTTCAGAATGCTCAAGCATTGTACAAAACAACTCAACCAAAGAAGAAGATGCAGAACTTGAATAATCCAAAGATTCCCTTTCAAACAACTTCAATAACCATTTTCCTGTCCGCAAACGCCATGTAACTCTTGGTGCATGGCAGCTTACATACTGAAGTGCAGAACAGACAGAACTCAATATAGCATCCAAACTAAATGAAGGTGGCAAGGATAAAAGATAGTCGAGCATCACAGCAGCTACTTGCCAACAATGGTTCTGTTCTAAGGTCAAAACAGCCTGAGCAAGACCTTCAAGAGAATGTTGCCAAACGTTTGAGCTTTGCTCACTTTCAGAGACAAATGAATAAGCTTCATCTCTTGTAGCCGCTTTGCTTGAATGAAAAAACTGGTATCTGGACACCATGGATCCCGAGTAAAGCAAACAGGCTGCAGCTGTTTGAGACAATTTAGATACCATTTGAGGATGAAATTTCCAGCAGAGCTCGAGTGTTGGACTTTGTGTAAAAACCAGTGCTTGCAAATCCTTTGTGAATTCTTCCATATCAGAAATACATGAAAAATACTTTAAAGTACTACGGACACCTTGGTTAGCTCCACGTCCATTAATCCCATCTTCAGCTGCATCAGTGTGATCCTTGATTTGTGAATAATCTCCTAGCTGGCATCTGTCTTCTTGTCTATCAACTTCACATGGATCAAACTTTTGCTCTTCTCTCTCAGAAATTGCCCGTGGTACTGAATGGTCACTGCAAATAAATGCAGATGAATCTTTTTTAAAACTTGAAGGATGTTCATTCATGGATAAGATACCTAGTTCTCTTAAAGTGTCTTGGGCCAGGCAGCTACAGACGACAAAGACCTTCTGAAATGCACAAAGATAGTTGTAGTAAGTTGTTGTTGCCTGGAAGCTAGTAAAATTAGCCCAACGTAATAGTGATTGCATAAGTTCCATCCTTCTCACGATAGACAAGTCAGAAAGAAGATATCCAGCAAGAAAAATCAACAGTGCGCCTTGTGGAATGTTATTGTTCTTATGCTCAGGACCTGATTTCAGCTCATTTATAAGAGCATCAAAGCATAAAGATTCAAAATTCATCATAGAGAGGTCATCCTCTAATAATTGCTCTGAAGCAGCTGCTGTTCCAACAGCATGAGAAATCAGAGGCTTTAAAGCACTTAATACAGAATCCAATAAAGGCACATCACAAAAGGAACTGCTACACAAAGACAGCAACAACTGAATCACCCTTGGTATCTCAGGCATAATAGCTTCCATATGTTCCAAAACTATTACTTCTAGTATCCGCAATATAATGCACTTCACATTAGAAGCTATAACACCTTTCAGCATGCCATAACTGGCATCAGTCGTTACATTTTGATCTCTATCTACGTCCAAGAATGGATTAGAACACAACTCTGAAAACCAACTTAGTATATCTGGAATAGAACTAGGTGGAACTGCTTTTAAATGGGAACAGACAGCCTCCAGCATAACTTCTGCATATGTGAAAAACTGATTTCTTAAGTTTGGAAAGATCATGTCTAGTTCAGGGTAAAGAGTATGGACAAAGCCATCACTATCCACTTGATCTAAATGATCACCTTTCTTAACAGGTTTCTCAGATTTACGTCTGTAGGATTCCAAAAGGGACGCCTCTTGTAATTCTTCATTCCCTTTCCCTTTAAATGTTTTGACGGATGTGAGTTCATCAGAGAAAATAAACAGTAAGCTTGTCATCTGTTGCATATCTTGGGCAAGAAGGAGCCCTCTCTTCTGGTGTTCCTTTGAATAGCGAGCCAGTGCCATCCAACCTATGTATCTAACCAAAGGAAATGATGAGGTTGAAAATTTCGATATTCTGTCCATCCATGAAGAGGCAGGAATCAGATTCCTGTACTGGAAGCCCTCTTTCCTACCATACTCATCATCCTCCTCCATGATGCCACTACCACTGGCTGCAAAAACTATCCTTTGAAGAAGTGTCCACTGCCGCCTAACTCCATGTATTTTCCCAGGTTCTATTGGATGATTAATCTCCTTTTGCTGATAATGAAGAGAGAAGAGCAATGTATTGAGACGCTCAGCAGCCTGCAAAATCACATCAACGACAATCTCTGGAGGACAAGACAACTGAGTAGCCGAATAAAGGAAAAAAAGAAGACCATGTAGAAGAACCTCATACATGTTATGTTGTTCCCTTTGTAACTGCCGAATCAGAAAAACACAGAGCAGACCCTGATGCTGGCGTACAAGTGTAACAGCATCCACAGACTCTGCATCATCGGAAAAAATTCTAAAACCATTTGGCCTTTCTTCAAAATCACAACTTACTGCTTTCTCATTATATGACCTCTCATTTAAAATACTAGACTGCATTTTGTTGTCCCATTCTGCTGCTTGTATAAGAATGTCAATTACAGTCCTGTCTCTCTTTTCTTCAAGACTACCTATCATTTCCACTTCTGACTTTCTATTACTTAAAAATGGCTCATCAACCATCATCCTACCCATATGAGAAAATTTGGAGTTTTTACTGGCACTTTTGTTCATATGATGTTCGCTGTCACTGGAATTCATCATGAAATATGGATTCAGGTGGCATTCTGCTGCCAAAAGCAATGCATCAATTGCAGCTTCATGACTCTCCAAGTTCATTTCTGACTGTGCATGTAATTCCTCTGCAAAATGGCTAAACTCCGAGGCCCTCAGCTCACGGTCTTGATAATTCACAAGTTGTAAATACTCTGTTTGCAAGTCAAAGTTTTCATCTGCACATGCAACATCTAGCATTAACTTTGTCCTTGACCTACTATCTTTTCCCTTAAGCTGCTTTCCATCAACCTTCAAATTGATATGACCACCAAAGCTCTGAGTGTCAGGAAGGTTTCCCTCAAAAAGGGTTGAGAAGTTCCGAAGTGTTATGTTTTTCAAGTCAGCAGGAGCAAAAAGAAGACTACCATCTTCAGTCACATCAGTCTTTGAATTCCCATCCACCATTTCAAACTTGCCATCACCATCTTCCTCAACAGCATTGAATTTACCTATTATCGGATGCTGATCAGATGAAACAGGTGAGAAAGATGATGCTTCATTCTCTGGACCTTTACTTATCGAACTCTTGCGGAGATCAATTCCAGGAGGCAAAGGCACATGAGGGGCCAAAATGGAGAGAAGCACACTGCATGATCAAAATTTGAAAACCTAAGTGCTCGATTCTTAGAACAGCTACAACATTCAAATTTTGGACCTTAAAACTAGACATGATCTTAATTCCTTAATTATAAATAAAACTAGACATGATCACCAATCTTAATTCCTTCAGTTATAATTTATCAAAATGGGACCTTAAAAAATAAACTGTCAAAGCTTTCAATTGAATACCTTGGTGCTACATTCCCTCGTCTCCATTCAATCTCCAGAGCTGGAAGGACAGCAGGCCTTTGCACTGCAGTACGAAGAAGATCCAGGGCTAGAGCACAAGCCTGCTCCTGCTTCTCCAAGAAAACAGCAGAGACATCTCCAAAGGCAATAGTATTCTTGACTGTTCTGATTGCTGGCACTAAAAAGGGCTCGAGCATTTCAATAAGAAAAAGTAGGATGTGCTTTATTTCCTGCCAAGTTTCACAGAAAGGAGAAATTCCACCATTTTTACATGTCATGGATCCATATGTGGTAGCAGAGTGGCCAACAGATAATCATATGAAAGTTAATAGAATATGTGGAAATAGAGGGGTCAACAGATAATCATATGAAAGATATAGGCACACCTTGAACTTTGCAAGAAGGTCATCCATATGCCCAGACAAAGCTAGAATCATGTAAATCAGAGCCGCACGAGCATGGGCAACTCCATGTTGAGAACTCTGTAACAAATAAAAGAAAGAAATGTGTTTTATCAAATGGCAATACATCTAAAACAGGGAAACTGGAAACAACATATATTTATTATATATTATTTATACATTCATCAATATTACAAAAAGATGTGTTCTTTCATAAATGGTATATCTGTATTTCTCTTTTTCTGTTGTTATTTCCAGATTTTATCTTGCTTTTTCTTTTCCTTCTATTGTGTACCTGTTGGAGGTTCCCACTATACTACTTTAAGTGGAGGTATTTAAAACCAATTTTGTGGGCCAGAAACTTCCCTTCTACACAACAAAACAGCCAAGAAATGCCCCAGAAACATTCATCTGAGCACGCACATTCTATCCATACAGGAAAAGATGGGAAGCATTTCTGTGGCATTTCCCAGTTCTCTCATTTCTAGGTCAGAAATAAAGGGGAGCCCGAATTCAGGTGGCATATCAGTAAACGTGAGTATGTAGAGATCAACAACACACTAAATGGTCACAATTGCATAAGCATTACTACATATCAACATACTGGAAAAACCTCACTCAAATTACGTCAAAGTTTATGCTACATCAAAATTTGAACTCATTGGTTGACCCAACAAGTATGGATCAGTTAACCTTTAACGAGGGGATGAGTTAACTTTACCGAAACGATTTTAAATAAAAAATAAAAATAAAGCACTAACTGCTTTCTTTAGCTTTCTAATTTGTGAGCAAATCAAATGGAATTCATCATCCTCTTTGAAATAAGTGATTGCTACTTGGAGTATTTCATTGGCTAGGAATGCAATTTAATCTAAGGCAACTGTACTGTTCATTTAGAAGTTTTCCACAGAATCAAATTTGTATAAGAGAATTTCAAAGTCTCTCCTAAACCAAAATATGTGAGACAGGTAAGCTCTCTTGAAGTTAATAAAAGCGCAGCTTGGGGCTTCTTCAATGGTGCCAGCCAAGGCAACCCTGGGGCAGACTGCAGGTACATATTATTCAAAGCTGACTTAACATTGATAAAAGCACAGAATGGGGCTTCTTCGATGGTGCCAGCCAGCCAAGGCAACCCTGGGGTGTGTGGGGCTGGTGGTGCTATTTACCTCTCCAACTCTCTCTTCAATACTTTCAAATTAGGCTAGAGACATGGTTCTAATAACTGGGCAATGCTAAGGGCACTAGCAGCTCTGCTAAGGATTGGTCTAGAAAAAGGCATAAACTGGTGTCAAGAGTTTGGTGACTCTAAACTCTGAATAGATTGGATCAATGGTAGTCAGCTTTGAATAACATGTACCTGCAGTCTGTCATGGATCACCTGACGCTTGTGAAGAACAACTTATTCATCGTCTCTTTTTCACACATTTTCAGAGAGCTGAATGACCTAGCTGATGAGGTTTTAAAGCATGGGGTTCATATTCCTGAAGGATGGCTGGAGATGGTTGATCAGAATGGGCGCCTCCCACAGGATATTAGACATCTCCTCAGCTGATCTTTGACTTGTCAGTTTGAGGTTGCTGGCCTGTTGCTAATATTATGGTTTCTCTTGTGATTCTGCTCTCTGCTGCTTAGGACCTTATTTGTCAGAAATCTTATTGCATCTTTCATAGTAATATTTTGCTGACAGTGATGCGGCCTATAAATAGGATATTTTGATGATATTATGTAATCTTATAGATGATCTTAGGAATGTCGAGTTATGGAAATTTGGACAGTTGATGGTCTTTTTCAACCTGTGCCCAGATTCAATTTCAAAATGCAACTTGTTTCATCTCGAATAAAAGTTGTGATTTTTGCTTTGGAAGAAAAAGTGATTGTGGACCATGTAGAGATTATGTGAGAGCCTCAAATAGAAACATTAATGAGTAGTTAAGGCACACCATAAGGGACCACGTGATACATACATTCATATTAATATTCATGGACGATTTCTCCCTTCTTTTATCATCTACAATTCCTATAATAGAGCTCCAACAGCATCTCATCAACCTCAAGAAAACATCTTCAACCCAATAATCCACTTTCATAGCAATAAAACTCTAAGCTACAGCCTACAATACACACATTCATGACCATCTTCAAGGAGGAGTTCTCTCTTCTTTCATCATACCCAAGTTGTATATAGGGTGCTAAGAAATGTAGCAGCCAGAACCCATTATTGCATGTAGAGGCGTGCACAACAACAGCATTCATTATACATTATGCATGTGACAAAAGTGGCATCCAACAAACATTGGTATTAAAGAGGTGTGTTTGGGGTAAAGTTACAGTATCATCGTAGATTTAGAATCTAAAGCCTTTCCTCTTGTGATATGCACATCTTTAAATATGTTTAACATGACCCTAACACAACTATTTGACAACTAGGCTGACAGATCATCAAAACGGGCAAAGGAGAATAGTTGATCTAACAGGTTGGTCTGTTTTCCAAACATCCATATTGTAATGAACAAGTGATTCATATACTGAAGAGAGATACTGACCACAAATCAGAAGTTGTTGACCACAGGTCAGCAGGGTAATCCCACTTATATTGGCCAAAGTTGGGCTCCAATACCCACTGTTATGAACCTAACTGGTTCATATACTGAATATCCAAAATAAATAGGATAACATAAACAAATCTATACGGATTAAAATAATGTATTGAATATATAATATGATTGATGATTACATGAATGAGGGGCTTTTATATGTCTATGGTGACCATTAACATACAATTGTGTCTTTACAAGTTGTACCTTTTAATAATTACATATGATTTACATTAAACCCTAAGGTCTATGTTCCTATATCTATACATGTTATTTTATATTCATAACATTCCCTCTCCCTTCAAGGATGCTTTGTCCTCTAGGCATAAGCTGGAAAAGGCTACATCTTCTCTCCGGCCTGTAAAGTTTTCACTGGAGATTCTGTTCCTGATCATGTCATGGATGAAGAAACGAAATGGTATGATCTTTGAAAAGTTGAACAGAACTGTCACATTGTGAAAAGATTGATCCATCCTAATTCAATTTTTTGTAAAACTGTATGGTGAAATATTTTATTAGGACTTCTTCCACTGCAATTCTCGGTACACCTTTGGAAATGAGTTGAATTGGTATGCCGATGTTTAAAAATGTGAACTGATTTTTTATTGTGCAATGGAACTTTTGATTTGTTTGAGGGTTTTATAGTTGAAATTCCTTCTGGTATACAAGGATCCTCAGTGGCAATAGATGGGCATTTCACTGTAATTGGTTTGGTAAGTGTCTCATTGTCGATTGATGGCCTGTCGACTGCTGGTAAATCGTCAATCGACTTTTCAACTTTGATTGCATCTGTGCTAGTTCCTTCATCCATGGTTTGGACTTTTAACTTCTGCAATTTTCCGTGATTCAACTTCATCTGTTAACATCTTTTTATCTAATTTTGGAATATATATATGCCCTTTCTCTTTAATTCTTTTGAATTCATTAAGAAAAACTTGACTACGACATTTTCGATGGATGATTTACTTGTCCTTGTTTGATAAAATTTTATCTTTATCTAATAAAAATTTGTTAAAATTTTTCATGATGTCTTGCATTTCCTGTTATGGTTTCTGCTTGTTTTGTTGATATTTTTCTAATTCACATTTTAACTTGTCAAGTTCAGTAGCAAGGGATCTTGTTTCACCTATTAATTTCTTCTTTTCCACACATTCTGTAATTGTTTGTGTTGTCGTCCTTATACACACTTGCCAACGTGGACTAAGTCCAATCCACTTAGTGTGTCCTTGGAGGCACAATGTTTAAATTCAAGTCCACTGTCACCTCGACTTGAACTTCTTCCGTCTAGGCTTACTCCTAGGGAAGCCAAGGGGGGTAGACCCTAGTTACTAAGTGAGTGATTAAGGTGTTCTAGGAGTTAATTTTAATTGTTAAAGGTTTGGGGGAATCTAGCCTATATGAGAGGCAAACAATGCAAAGTGCAATATTTCAATGCAAAGGCAGCCCTTTTCCTAAGACAACTAAGACTAGTGCCTAAGGTTGGGCAAGGGTCAACTAAAGCTAAAGAGAGTTTAGAATCTACAAAGATTACAAGAAGATTACAAAAGAATACTTTGCAAAATTTACAATTAGAACTAGATACAAATGAATGAAATAAACAACTATCTACAAAGTTAATATGAAACGAATAACTAAGAGATATAATAAGATACAAAGATACAATTATGGACAAAGCAAGATAACAAACACTAACTTGCAACCAACTTGAAATACTTGAATGTGCAGGGAAAGAAAGATTGCTCAAAGGGAAAGATCATCACAACACATCAAGCCAACAAACCCAAACAATAGAGTGCCTCCACAAGATGTGCAACTCTAAGGGGCTGTTTCAATGGCATACACAACAACAAACCCAAACAATGAAGTTGCCTCCAAAGGATGCGCAACTTCAAGGGGTTAAGCCAATGAACCAAAGTACAACTTAAAACTTGAATGCAAATGCTCAAAAGAAGACTCCAAGGGCAAGTGTGCAACTCTTAGATTCACTTAGTAAACATCCACAAAATGCTAAAATAAACTTGCATGTAAAGTAAATGGAAGTGTAAAGTGCTTTGCAAGATTATTAAGCATAAACCATGAAAGATAGATCAATGTAAATTGCCCAAGGTTGCAGTGGATTAATTGTAGGATTAATTAAGCTATTAAGTCAAAGTGTGAATCATAAACTAAGTGAGTTCCCTAAAATTCTCCCCGCTTATACGAAAAGGATTGTTGGGTGCTCAATAAGTGAGGCAAACAAGGCCACACCTTAGCTCCACAGGTCAATCCGGGGAACAAAAGTACTCCACAAGAGGGACACCTAGTGTCGTGAGACCATCCCTAATCTAGCACCCCCTGCTTCTTCCTTAAGTCCCTTTTTTTAGAGCAAAGTTGGGACAGTTAAAGGTGCTTCTAATTACTAGATAAATTTTAGGCCCTGTTGCCATCCTTATACACACTTGCAAACGTGAGCTTGAGTTCGGCTCACTTAGTGTGTCCTTGGAGGTACAATGCCTAGGTTCACAGTCCACGCTATCACTTTGACCGGAACCTCTTCCGTCTAGGCTTACTCCTAGGGAAGCCAAAGGGCGTAGACCTTAGTTACTAGATGAATTAAGTTAGATTCTAGGAGTTAATTTTAATTTCTTAAGGTTAGAGGGGATTCTAATCCTAAGATGCTAAGACAACCATGCAATATGCAAGGGTTAGCATGACAAGCAAATCCTTTCCCTAGGTCAACTAAGATTAGTGCCTATAAATTGGGCAAGGGGTCAACTAAGTTTCAAGGTGTTTAATTACAAAAGAATTACAAGTTACAAATTTACAATAAAGAATAACTCAATGAAAGAATATCATATACATTCATTTACAAGCTTTACAGAAAGAATGAGATATCACAATTACAATCTAACCAAGTATGCTTAATGTGTGTAGGATAAAGAAGACTTGAGCATCAATCACAACATCATTTACACTAGACCATCAACATATTACTTCATCAACAAGATTATCAAGATCAAGCACAATTACTATGAAGAAATGAGGACAATCTACACTCTTTGCTATCAAACCCCCCAAGTATTCCATTAGATTTG
>JZKD02S1665437.1:112556-127457 GCA_000966675.3 Picea glauca | reverse complement strand
GGTGAAAGGAACTCTCCCAGTGAACCGATGCCAAGGTAACTAACCTAGACATGACTCATGCAGACCTATTACATTATTAACCCACGCAGGGGTGCAGAAATTCCAAGTACAAAAATAAGTGTTGGGCCAAACACAACCCTGTAGAACCAAGAATCTTCAATAACATGGGCATCTGACGATGCATCTATTCATGGCACATGAGTTGACCATCGGTGCTAAATGGGCGGTCAACAGGCCCTATGGAACTAAAGATAAATTGAGCTTAAGTTGATTGAGTTAAGTTAAGTTAGGTGATTGCAATGTAGAATGCTTGTAAATGAAAGTACTTGCAAATGAAAGAAAAGTATTTGTAAAGAAAATAACTTGAAAGAGATTTGCAAGAAATAGAAATGTTTGGCAAAGTAAATTGCAAGGATTAAAGTACTTGAAAATGAAATATGACTTGAAAGAGAAAAATACTTGAAAATAAAGCTTGCAATGAAATGAAAGATACAAGTAAGCAAGTAAATGATTATGCCTCCATGGGCTTAACCAAACATTATGTGATTACTTCCTAGATCTAAAGATTTAAACCATTAAGCATGAACAAGAAGCAATAAACAATAATATCTACCTAGCCTTACAATATAGGATGGTTGGCTTGGCCAAACACTTTCCTAGTTGTAGGCAAACAAGAAATGAATTAAATGACATGAAAAGTAAATCTAAACTAAGCAACCACAACAAGTGCACAAGGTGGAGGACAAGGCCTTCCGGTTTTGTGCACAAGTGGGTGAATAAAATAAAATGTTTGAAATGAAAACTTGGAAATAAAAATCCTAGCCACACAACCTTGTCCTAATGACAAGTGGGGCAAACAATAAAATAACAAATGCTGAAAATTAAATCTAAGATCCTAGTCTTACGTTTTAGCATGGTTGGCTTTGCCAAACTCTCTCCTAGATGTAGGCAAAACAGAAATTTAAAAAAGCAGAAATTTTAAAAAAGTTTGAGGAATGCAAGCCCTTGGGACTCCCTTGGACTTGCTTACAATGAGAAATAGAGAGAGAGAGAAGAGTGGGTATTTGTTACCCCAACTTGGGAGGTGTTTGCTTGACTTTAAATGGCCCCAAATGGGTTGTTCCTCCCTGTTTCTGTCACAAACCTGCAAAAAACCAGCAAGTAAAACTTGTTGGAAAAGTTGCAGAAATGACAAAAAATCTGCAGAAAATTTATGTTAGTGAAAACCAGAAATTTTAAGTATAAAACCAGTAGTATATATATTCGATTTTGGTCCTACTTCAGAACACAAAACTACCCAAATATAGAGGAAGATGAACATAAAAGAAGAACAGAAAATATTAGAGGTTTTTAGTGGATGATGAGGAAGATTTCCGGATCTGAAATCTATCTCCAAAATCCTTAGGTGCCTGCAAATTTATTGAAACAATGCTACAGAAAAGAGAAAGGGGTGAGCACATTCATGTAATAAAACAAAATAATTTGTTAAATCTACAAGATATACTCACTAGATCTATGATAATACTACTAAAATATCTACCCAAGCAAAATACTTTGTTTGGGATCCCTACTCTAGATCTACAACAAATGAAAGCAAGAAATAAACTATAACAAATCACCTCATTAAGCAAGATGGCACCAAGAATACTCTCAACAACATGTATCCTCCAAAGATTTCTTGTATTAGAAGCAAACTTGAACAAATACTTGCCCAAGATTGAGAAAAGAATGAGAGAGCATGAAAGAATGAGAGTGAAGAGTGGGAGAGAATGGACAGGAGAGGACCAATTTAGGTAGAGTAACCTTGCACTGAGAATAGATGTGAAAATAGGGAGGGGGAGGGCTTTATTTATACCTGGGAGGCAAGAGTGACCCCTCTTGGATGAGCTCCAAGTGTCACTCTCATATCAAAACTATCAATCTCAAGGGGGGCGCACTTTTAGGGTTTAGGAGGTGAGTTAGGGTTTTGGTAATGAGTGGTGAGTGAGTTGGCATGCATTACCAAGTCAATGGGTGAGGTGGAGGCTCAAGGAAGGCGCACCTAGGGAGAGAAGGGCCCCACAGCTTTAATTTTTGACTTTCTAAAGTTCTCTCTAGAAGGGGGGCGCAACTTCCCTAGGGGGGATGACGTTTTGAAGTGATGGCTAAGTGGGAAGGAGGGATTAAGGTTAGAAAAGGGTTAAGATAGCTTAGGAATAGGTTTGGGTAAGTTCTCCCACTCTTTCTCTAATCAATTTGCCTTTTTTACAAAAAATTGACATTTTGACTATGTCAATACTAACAATTAAATTGTTGTTTTAGACTGACTTGGACTCCTCATGAACAAACACCTAACAAAACTTGTCCAATTGAGCTGAAACTAGGTCCAAGGGTGTAGGGAGTTTCATTCCATTTCTTTTGAGCACAAATACCCCTATCAAAATCCCAAGGACCTAGTTTTTACAATTTTTATCAAAAATTAATTAAAATTACCATTAACTAGGTAATTTTAAAAAATTAAAAAAAATACCTTAGACTCAACGGAATTCCACAAGACTCTAGAAGATGTCTAGCATGATCGTTTACAATATTCCTAGACACAAGCTACCATAGGGCTCGACCATTAGAACGCCTTTCACCACTTTGGAAGATTATTGTGGGAGTGAAAAACTCAAGGGAAATTAATAAGGTCGGTTAAGCCAAATTAATAACCTGAGGAAAAAAAACACTCTATGAAAGGGACTTCTCTAATGATGAAGTCCTAGGCAACTAACCTAAATTATGATCCATGCAGACCCATTACATTATTATCCCACGCAGGGGAGCGGAAATTCTCATTACAAAAACACGTGTTGAAGGCCAAAACTGCCTTGTAGAACCAACAAGTCTTTAACTTGGTAGCACCATCCAGTGCATATCTTCATGGTACATGGAGTTGACCCCCTAGTTGAAATAGGTGGTCAACATCTGGCTCTACATGGGGACGTGTGTTTGATCTTCACTTGGGAAGGAGAGCATACAAGAATCCAGAATCTACAAAACAAAGTGCCCACCAATACCCAACATAAATACATGTATAAACAAATAAATAAATGCTATAAACAACA
Source organism: Picea glauca (assembly GCA_000966675.3). Taxonomy (NCBI): domain Eukaryota; kingdom Viridiplantae; phylum Streptophyta; class Pinopsida; order Pinales; family Pinaceae; genus Picea; species Picea glauca. The sequence goes on along the minus strand of JZKD02S1665437.1, from coordinate 124,371 downwards.
ATTACATAATAAAATAACTATTGTACAATAATTACAATATGAAACTATGATACAATGAATCATCTAAGTAACATAATTACATAATGAATGAAATAATACAAAACTGAAATAAAGGAGAAGGGTTAGAGATATGTTACAAAGGGTGTCTCTTTGGACACCAAATTGTCATGTTGAAGAAACACTCCAAGGGGGAGTCCTCTCACTAGCATGTTTGACTTTATGTCGTCCCACTGGCTGAGAAGAATTGCTAGAAAATTGATACACTTGATCCTGATTTCTGATGTTCTCATGTGAATCCTTGCTTCTAAGCTTAGGCCACTTGGGACAATCCTCCTTAAAAAATTTATGATGGTTTTAAGTGAAAAGATTCTGAAACTTAATTTTTCCTTAAAAGGCTTGGCATACATGTTCATAGGGATGATATACTTTACATTATTACCATTAACCTTATCATCATGATTTTCCATCAAATTTGCATCATATATTTAACCTTTGATTTTCCCAATTTCTGAAAAATAAAGAGGATGTGGCCCAAGAATTCCATCTAACTTCTTCTGACATCTAACTGATTCCTCTGATCACTGGTGAGATGATGACACATTTTCAACTGAAAAATCCAACTCTGACTTTAATTCTGAAGGAGTCAAATCATTATCCATTTTATCCAAATCTTCCTCAAGAAAAATCCCATAAAAAGAATCCATGGTGTCCCAAACACTATAAATGTTTGGGGGTTCATCTTTAAGTTCCATCTTGGTAGATGTTAGACAATTAGACTCTATCTCATAACATACCATCTCTAGTTCCTGATATAGAATATCATTTGTGGGATTCTTAAGATCCTCAACATGGTACTTCCTTTCCAACTCCCTGTTTAATCTAAACATGGAACCATTTGGAGTTGGAATGGTGGCATAAGTTAAATCCATTTGCAAATTACCACCTAAATTTGCAGCTGTCACATACTCCAAGCATCAGATACATCAATTACAACAATGTCCATCTCAATCATGATGTCTGGGAATGCAGCCAAGTGTACTTGTAATCATTTAATCAAACCATGCACCTTAATTGTTTTGCTATCCATAGCACAAATGTTATGATAAGGTCTAGATATTCTTAAGTTCAATTGTTCCATTATTTCTTAGTCATAACATTTGAGCTAGCTCCTGAGTCAAGCATGCAGTTGTGAAGAATAAAACCATTCATGAGCAAAGATAGGTAAAAAGGTCTATTCTTTTCATTTCCCCTATCCATATTCTGCAAAATGACAGGTGCATCCTGATAAGCTACTGCTGGTGGAATGTCAACATTGTTCTGAGAAGGACTCTTTATGACTCTGAGTAGCTTATCCCTCTGAGAAGGAATCTTCATTATTTCCGACAGAGGCACCAACATCTTTGCACTACTTAACCACCCTCCTAAGTCAATATTTAAATCTGAACTTGTGTGAACCATTGTCTTAGGAGGGGTTTGTGCTACCTTGAGAAAGTTTGTTTGATTTCTATCTTGATTTTTGTTTCTATTCCTTTTGTAGGTAATGCCTCTATGTCTAGCCATTTCTGACACTTGTTGTGGAGTGGGATTAGGACCAAACTTTTATGTTGCTTTATCAACCACAACAGTATTCATGCTACTTACCCCCTCACTATGTTCCATCAAATCCATCCATTCATACATGCCAATATTATACTCATGACCAAACATATTAACTTGTTCATTTTCTGCTCTATAAGGTCCCATTTCATCACAAATGTGAAGAAAGACTTGGCAAGTTGATTCCTCATGAAACTGTCCACAAGGTCTACAATAAGGAATAGCTTGGTGATCAACCAAGTTAGTGGATTCGAATGGATTTGGTGGCCTTTGGTTTTGAGGAGGAGGTCTTTTAGGCCATTTATCATTTGGCCTATGTTGGGTCCTACTAGATTGACCCATTTCCATGGCTATCAACCTATTTTGCATGGCATTCATCTGATTGGCTTGGTTAATCTCCATTTGCTTAATGTGATTAACATGGTCCTTCAATTGATTAGCATGATTAATCTCCATTTGTTTAATCAATTGAATCCATTTGTTTAATCAATTGAGTGAGTTCCTTAATGCCATCATTAGAATACCCTTGACTCTCAACTTTCTTTTTCTTTTCCTCATAAGGTTGAGAGGAAGTTCCTCTAGTAAAACCAGGAATATTAGACTTCCTAGCATCATGCATATTTTTATCAATCCTCACAGCCATAACGTGTGCATCCTTAAGAGTTTGAGGATCCTTATCCCTTAGTGCATATCTCAATTCTCCCTCAAAAGCTTCCATATAATAAATCAAAATTGCAGTATCTGAAGGCTTAATATTTGTAGGGAGACTTTTCACCAAGTCATTAAATCTTTTGTTAAATTCATCCATAGTTTCATTTTCCTTTTTCTAACTTGAGCTAAAGGCAGCTAGTAAAAATCTATTTTCCTTCTGATCACCCCACCTTTCCTTGAAAGCTTTCATTATTTCGGCTAGGGTGCTAAACTTGTTGGGATCCTGCTCTGAAAACCATTCTGCAGCATCCCCTTCTAAAGAGTAGACAAATAGTGTCATCTTAACATCTTCTTCATCATGACCCCGACAATATTTGCATACACAAGTCAAAATTCAAAACATGCGAGTTGACACTAACAACATTATTTCTTGAAAAACAAGGCAACTTCTCAATGGCTTTGTCAGGAATCGCGTGAGGATCCCCTTGGATTGTTGCAAAATTCAAAGGCCTCATAAACATACTCATGGTTACGTTAGAATTAGTTGTTGTAGTATTAACAATTGGTTGATTATTGGTTTGAAACATGAATTGTATATCAATGAGTGCTTCTCCCCCCAAGACTTTCAAGTAGCCTTCTAGGAGCAAGGCGATTTAATCTCCTCCTATAAACCTTTTCAGGTTCAGGAAAAGGGTAAGTCACTCCTTGTGAAGTGCTCCTAGTAGTATATTTCAAAGATTAAAGTAAATGGCAGTGTAAAGTGCTTTGCAAGATTATTAAGCATAAACCATGAAAGATAGATCAATGTAAATTTCCCAAGGTTGTAGTGGATTAATTTTAGGATTAATTAAGTTATTAAGTGAAAATGTGAATCCTAAAGTAAGTGACTTCCCTAGAACTCTCCCCACTTATACCAAAAGGATTGTTGGTTGCTCAATAACTGAGGCAAACAAGGCCGCACCCTAGCTCCACAGGTCAATCCGAGGAACAAAAGTACTCCACAAGGGGGGCACCTAGTGCCCTGAGACCATCCCTGATCCAGCACACCATGTTTCTTCCTTAAGTCCCTTTTTTATAGCAAAGTTGGGACAGTTAAAGGTGCTTCTAATTACAAGATAAATTTTAGGCCCTATGGAACTAAAGATAAATTGAGCTTAAATTGATTGAGTTAAGTTAAGTTAGGTGATTGCAATCTAGAGTGCTTGTAAATGAAAATACTTGAAAATGAAAGAAAAGTACTTGTAAGGTAAATAACTTGAAAGAACAAAGTACTTGAAAGAGATTTGCAAGAAATAGAAATGCTTGGCAAAGTAAATTGCAAGGATTAAAGTACTCGAAAATAAAATATGACTTGAAAGAGTAAAGTACTTGAAAATAAAGCTTGCAATGAAAAGAAATATACACGTAAGAAAGTAAATGATTATGCCTCCATGGGCTTAAGCAAACATTATGTGATTACTTCCTAGATCTAGAGATTTAAACCATTAAGCATGAACAAGAAGCAATAAACAATAATATCTACCTAGCCTTACGATATAGGATGGTTGGCTTGGCCAAACACTTTTCTAGTTGTAGGAAAACAAGAAATGAATGAAATGACATGAAAAGTAGATCTAAACTAAGCAACCAATACAAGTGCACAAGGTGGAGGACAAGGCCTTCCGGTTTTGTGCACAAGTGGGTGAATAAAATAAAATGTTTGAAATGAAAACTTGGAAATAAAAATCATAGCCACACAACCTTGTCATAATGACAAGTGGGGCAAACAATGAAATAACAAACGCTAAAAATTCAATCTAAGATCATAACCTTACATTTTAGGATGGTTGACTTTGCCAAACTCTTTCCTAGATGTAGGCAAAACAGAAACTTAAAAACGCAGAAGTTTTAAAAAAGCTTGAGGAATGCAAGCCCTTGGGACTCCCTTAGACTTGCTTACAATGAGAAATAGAGAGAGAGAAGAGTGGGTATTTGTTACCCCAACTTGGGAGGTGTTTGTTTGACTTTAGAGGGCCTCAAATGGGTTGTTCCTCCCTGTTTCTTTCACAAACCTACAAAAATCCAGCAAGTAAAACTCGCTGGAAAAGCTACAGAAATGAAAAAAATCTGCAGAAAAATTTTGTTAGTGAAAACCAAAAATTTTAAGTATAAAACCAATCGTATATATATTCGATTTTGGTCTAATTCAGAACAAAAAACTACCCAAATATAGTGGAAAATGAACAGAAAAGCAAAACAGAAAATATTAGAGGTTTTTAGTGGACGATGAGGAAGATTTCCAGATCTGAAATCTATCTCCAAAATCCTTAGGTGACTTGCAAATTTCTTGAAACAATGCTACAGAAAAGAGAAAGGGGTGAGCACATTCATGTAATAAAACAAAATAATATGTTAAATCTACAAGATATACTCACTAGATCTATGATAATACTACCAAAAAATCTACCCAAGCAAAATACTTTGTTTGGGATTCATGATCTAGATCTACAACAAATGAAAGCAAGAAATAAACTAGAACAAAACACCTCATTAAGAAAGATGGCACCAAGAATACTCTCAACACCATGCATCCTCCAAATATTTGTTGTATTAGAAGCAAACTTGGACAAATACTTTCCCAAGCTTGAGAAAAGAATGAGAGGGCATGAAAGAATGAGAGAGAAGAGTGGGAGAGAATGGAGAGGAGAGGAGCAATTTGGGTAGAGTAACCTTGCACTAAGAATAGATGTGAAAATAGGGAGGGGGAGGCCTTTATTTATACCTGGGAGGCAAGAGTGACCCCTCTTGGATGAGCTCCAAGTGTCACTCTCATATCAAAACTATCAATCTCAAGGGGGATGCACTTTTAGGGTTTAGGAGGTGAGTTAGGGTTTTGATAATGAGTGGTGTGTGAGTTGGCATGCATTACCAAGTCAATGGGTGAGGTGGAGGCTCAAGGAAGGCGCACATAGGGAGAGAAGGGCCCCGCAACTTTAATTTTTGACTTTCTAAAGTTCTCTCTAGAAGGGGGGCGCAACTTCCCTAGGGGGGATGACGTTTTGAAGTGATGGCTAAGTGGGAAGGGGGGATTAAGGTTAGAAAACGGTTAGGAATAGGTTTGTATAATTTCTCACACTCTTACTCTAATCAATTTGCCTTTGTTACAAAAAATTGACATTTTGACTATGTCAATCCTAGCAATTAAATTGTTGTTTTAGACTGACTTGGACTCTTCATGGACAAACACCTACCAAAACTTGTGCAATTGAGTTGAAACTTAGTCCAAGGGTGTAGGGGGTCTCATTCCATTTCTTTTGAGCACAAATACCCCTATCAAAATCTCAAGGACCTAGTTTTTACAATTTTTATCAAAAATTAATTAAAATTATCATTAACTAGGTAATTTTAAAAAATTAAAAAAAATACCTTAGACTCGACAGAATTCCGCAAGACTCTAGAAGATGTCTAGCATGGTCATTTACAATATTCCTAGACACTAGCTACCATAGGGCTCGACGACCATTAGAACGTCTTTCACCACTTTGGAGGATTATTGTGGGAGTGAAAAACTCAAGGGAAATTAATAAGGTTTGTTAGGCCAAATTAATAACCCGAGGAAAAAAAATACTCAATGAAAGGGACTCCTCTAATGATGAAGTCATAGGCAACTAGCCTAAACTATGATCCATGCAGACCCGTTACATTATTATCCCACGCAGGGGAGCGGAAATTCCCATTACAAAAACACGTGTTGAAGGCCAAAACTGCCTTGTAGAACCAACAAGTCTTTAACTTGGTAGCACCATCTGGTGCATATCTTCATGGTACATGGAGTTGACGCCCTAGTTGAAATAGTTGGTCAACAAATTGTACTCGAGTTTCCCCAATTCTTTGATCAACTGTACCCATTCATTTTGATATGAGTATGCAATGGTTTCAATAAAACTTCTTTAACTGAGTGGTGCACAAAGTATGAGGATCCCACTTACAATTACTTCAAATATATTGGGTCTTAAATTATATTATAAGCTTCACTTAAGATATACCCCTTTTGGGCTTTGTATAATTCCAATTAAATCTTAGCACCTTTGCTACCTTAAAATTAATGCCTTTTATTTATTTATTTATTGTTGTATTACAACCTTATGAACTATACAAAATTGGGAATCCGGATAGAAGGGGTTGTGGTGCTTCAGCTTTAGTTACCTTGTGATAAACAACTCAATTCTCAACACAAATTGGTTGACCATGTATTATTCTACACGATAAGATTTTCCCCATCTTAATCATTATGTTTGCAAGCAATTTGTTCACGGAGTATTGCAGACAACCAAACCTGATCTAGGTTTTCTCCAAGAAGTCAAATTGTTGGGTTTGAGCTTTATAATCGCATGAGTTACTATTGGAATGGCCCATTCTAAGCTATGGACCATCTGCAAGCATAGTGGGGGAAGTCTTACTTGCCCTTTCTCCTTATCAGCAAAGCTTTGTTGTGTATCATGGTAGGGATCTAGGGGATCAATGTGTATGATTACATGGTTGGTGCAAGACCATCTTCTATGGTTTTTTGTAGTTTATCCTCCTAATCTTTGTTCGAAGCAAGGTCCTCATTACGATTGGTTGACCTCCTCACTCTCGACCATAGATTGGATCATTGGAGGAGATTTTAACATGCTGGAATGGGTGGGTGATCAAGGTGGTGGCACAGGAAGTTTGATTAGTGATGTGGAGAAGCAAACTAGGTCTCAATGTAAAGCTACTATTCGGATGTATAAGACTAACTAGAAGCAAAAGGGGGTTGATTATGGTAGTTGGTTCACTTGGACTAATTACAAACAAGGTCAAGACAGTGTACAAACAAGGTCAAGACAGTGTACAAACAAGGTTGGATCAAGTTTATGGTCCCCGGGAAGACAACTCCTTTTCAAGGTGGCTTCGACCAGTGGATGTGTTAATGGACATTACAAACCTGGACCATTTTCCTATTCATACGATCATCTCAATTGGCCATACAATAGATTCAATCCCTTCAACTTTATTCAAGATGAATGCTTTGCATTTGAGTCTCTGAGTTTTTGAGCTTTAGTGCATTGGGTTTGGAACCTTTCTTCTTGGCCACTACGGGCTCAAGGGTGGCTTCTTTGGTGGGAAGTTGTCATTTTTCAAACGCCAAAGTCATGCTAGAATTAGGGAGGATGATGGCTTGAAAACGACGTCGTGGCATGCGAGATGCCAAGCTCCATCTTGAAGAGGCCTATGTCTTTCTTGAGGAAGATCTTCACAACGCAATTCTTCAAGAGGATGCTGCCAAGTTGGAGATGGTGGTTCAAAAGGGGGACGTAGACAATTACTAGGGGTTCATAGGTCAAATCTAGGTTGCAGTGGATTAAGGACGGGGAGCATGCTTTCCTTCCCTCAAACTGACTTACTATCACTTAGTTTGTTGGGCTCATCCCTCGGGAGGATGTGTCCAAAATGAAAATAGCTATGTCAAGCCCATGTTGGAGGTGTAGAAAAAAATCAGCAAGCTAATATTTTGTCATACACTTAGCAACCTAGAGATAACTGTCTTGCATGAACTCTGAAATGTCTAAAACCCACATTTAGAAATCATCATAAGNGGGGTGAGCACATTCATGTAATAAAACAAAATAATTTGTTAAATCTACAAGATATACTCACTAGATCTATGATAATACTACTAAAATATCTACCCAAGCAAAATACTTTGTTTGGAATCTCTACTCTAGATCTACAACAAATGAAAGCAAGAAATAAACTAGAACAAATCACCTCATTAAGCAAGATGGCACCAAGAATACTCTCAACACCATGTATCCTCCAAAGATTTCTTGTATTAGAAGCAAACTTGGACAAATACTTGCCCAAGATTGAGAAAAGAATGAGAGAGCATGAAAGAATGAGAGAGAAGAGTGGGAGAGAATGGAGAGGAGAGGAGCAATTTAGGTAGAGTAACCTTGCACTGAGAATAGATGTGAAAATAGGGAGGGGGAGGCCTTTATTTATCCCTGGGAGGCAAGAGTGACCCCTCTTGGATGAGCTCCAAGTGCCACTCTCATATCAAAACTATCAATCTCAAGGGGGGCGCACTTTTAGGGTTTAGGAGGTGAGTTAGGGTTTTGGTAATGAGTGGTGTGTGAGTTGGCATGCATTACCAAGTCAATGGGTGAGGTGGAGGCTCAAGGAAGGCGCACCTAGGGAGAGAAGGGCCCCACAACTTTAATTTTTGACTTTCTAAAGTTCTCTCTAGAAGGGGAGCGCAACTTCCCTAGGGGGGATGACGTTTTGAAGTGATGGCTAAGTGGGAAGGAGGGATTAAGGTTAGAAAACGGTTAGGAATAGGTTTGTATAAGTTCTCCCACTCTTTCTCTAATCAATTTGCCTTTGTTACAAAAAATTGACATTTTCACTATGTCAATCCTAGCAATTAAATTGTTGTTTTAGACTGACTTGGACTCTTCATGGACAAACACCTACCAAAACTTGTGCAATTGAGTTGAAACTTAGTCCAAGGGTGTAGGGGGTCTCATTCCATTTCTTTTGAGCACAAATACCCCTATCAAAATCTCAAGGACCTAGTTTTTACAATTTTTATCAAAAATTAATTAAAATTATCATTAACTAGGTAATTTTAAAAAATTAAAAAAAATACCTTAGACTCGACAGAATTCCGCAAGACTCTAGAAGATGTCTAGCATGGTCATTTACAATATTCCTAGACACTAGCTACCATAGGGCTCGACGACCATTAGAACGTCTTTCACCACTTTGGAGGATTATTGTGGGAGTGAAAAACTCAAGGGAAATTAATAAGGTTTGTTAGGCCAAATTAATAACCCGAGGAAAAAAAATACTCAATGAAAGGGACTCCTCTAATGATGAAGTCATAGGCAACTAGCCTAAACTATGATCCATGCAGACCCGTTACATTATTATCCCACGCAGGGGAGCGGAAATTCCCATTACAAAAACACGTGTTGAAGGCCAAAACTGCCTTGTAGAACCAACAAGTCTTTAACTTGGTAGCACCATCTGGTGCATATCTTCATGGTACATGGAGTTGACGCCCTAGTTGAAATAGTTGGTCAACAAATTGTACTCGAGTTTCCCCAATTCTTTGATCAACTGTACCCATTCATTTTGATATGAGTATGCAATGGTTTCAATAAAACTTCTTTAACTGAGTGGTGCACAAAGTATGAGGATCCCACTTACAATTACTTCAAATATATTGGGTCTTAAATTATATTATAAGCTTCACTTAAGATATACCCCTTTTGGGCTTTGTATAATTCCAATTAAATCTTAGCACCTTTGCTACCTTAAAATTAATGCCTTTTATTTATTTATTTATTGTTGTATTACAACCTTATGAACTATACAAAATTGGGAATCCGGATAGAAGGGGTTGTGGTGCTTCAGCTTTAGTTACCTTGTGATAAACAACTCAATTCTCAACACAAATTGGTTGACCATGTATTATTCTACACGATAAGATTTTCCCCATCTTAATCATTATGTTTGCAAGCAATTTGTTCACGGAGTATTGCAGACAACCAAACCTGATCTAGGTTTTCTCCAAGAAGTCAAATTGTTGGGTTTGAGCTTTATAATCGCATGAGTTACTATTGGAATGGCCCATTCTAAGCTATGGACCATCTGCAAGCATAGTGGGGGAAGTCTTACTTGCCCTTTCTCCTTATCAGCAAAGCTTTGTTGTGTATCATGGTAGGGATCTAGGGGATCAATGTGTATGATTACATGGTTGGTGCAAGACCATCTTCTATGGTTTTTTGTAGTTTATCCTCCTAATCTTTGTTCGAAGCAAGGTCCTCATTACGATTGGTTGACCTCCTCACTCTCGACCATAGATTGGATCATTGGAGGAGATTTTAACATGCTGGAATGGGTGGGTGATCAAGGTGGTGGCACAGGAAGTTTGATTAGTGATGTGGAGAAGCAAACTAGGTCTCAATGTAAAGCTACTATTCGGATGTATAAGACTAACTAGAAGCAAAAGGGGGTTGATTATGGTAGTTGGTTCACTTGGACTAATTACAAACAAGGTCAAGACAGTGTACAAACAAGGTCAAGACAGTGTACAAACAAGGTTGGATCAAGTTTATGGTCCCCGGGAAGACAACTCCTTTTCAAGGTGGCTTCGACCAGTGGATGTGTTAATGGACATTACAAACCTGGACCATTTTCCTATTCATACGATCATCTCAATTGGCCATACAATAGATTCAATCCCTTCAACTTTATTCAAGATGAATGCTTTGCATTTGAGTCTCTGAGTTTTTGAGCTTTAGTGCATTGGGTTTGGAACCTTTCTTCTTGGCCACTACGGGCTCAAGGGTGGCTTCTTTGGTGGGAAGTTGTCATTTTTCAAACGCCAAAGTCATGCTAGAATTAGGGAGGATGATGGCTTGAAAACGACGTCGTGGCATGCGAGATGCCAAGCTCCATCTTGAAGAGGCCTATGTCTTTCTTGAGGAAGATCTTCACAACGCAATTCTTCAAGAGGATGCTGCCAAGTTGGAGATGGTGGTTCAAAAGGGGGACGTAGACAATTACTAGGGGTTCATAGGTCAAATCTAGGTTGCAGTGGATTAAGGACGGGGAGCATGCTTTCCTTCCCTCAAACTGACTTACTATCACTTAGTTTGTTGGGCTCATCCCTCGGGAGGATGTGTCCAAAATGAAAATAGCTATGTCAAGCCCATGTTGGAGGTGTAGAAAAAAATCAGCAAGCTAATATTTTGTCATACACTTAGCAACCTAGAGATAACTGTCTTGCATGAACTCTGAAATGTCTAAAACCCACATTTAGAAATCATCATAAGCAGAAATACACATTGCTAAGCAATTTATGTAGCAGAATAAACACAATGAACAGCATTCAATCAACCATGAATAACTCAAAAATTTAGGCAAATGCCAGGGAAAACCTCAATGTGGGGAAACCCAAAGAGAGAGAGAGAGAGAGAGAGAGAGAGTTATTATTCAGCTTCAGGAAAGTACATATCAGCAACAATCACACAATTTCCAGCCAAGAGAAAAGCCACTTACAGAACCCAAAAATTGTCCCAAAAAATTATGCCTCGATTTTTGTGTCAAGAATGTATTGATGTACGGCCAACCCAGAAAAAACAGCACCTCGAAAACAGAGCCAAACAGCTATTGTACGGACTTTCCTTATGAGAACTACAGCCCACACTTTTCTAAGAGCTAGTTTTCTCAGTCATAGCAGCACCCTTTTGTGTGCTAGGTGTTGTCGTCCTTACACACTTGCAAACGTGAGCTTGAGTTCGGCTCACTTAGTGTGTCCTTGGAGGCACAATGGCTAGGTTCACAGCCCACGCTGTCACTTTGACCAGAACCTCTTTCGTCTAGGCTTACTCCTAGGGAAGCCAAAAGGGGTAGACCTTAGTTACTAGATGAATTAAGTTGGATTCTAGGAGTTAATTTTAATTTGTTAAGGTTAGAGGGGATTCTAATCCTAAGATGCTAAGGCAACCATGCAATGTGCAAGGGTTAGCATGACAAGTAAGTCCTTTCCCTAGGT
>JZKD02S1665437.1:84797-104018 GCA_000966675.3 Picea glauca | reverse complement strand
CACTTCCCAAGGAAGACTGGTTCGATTTTGGGGTTTTACTCGTCAGAATCAGATGAAAACTGTCTCTGGTGGTGTGCCCTAGATCCTCCTCAAATGGGTTGGAAGGGATTCATCCTTCCCTGACTGGCTGGGCCAAACAACCCTCTTCTACTTCTAATCTCTTCTCAAAACCACACCCTACAACTGGTAAACTGCATATTGTATGGTGTGGAATCTCTCTACTGCTGTAGCTCGGATCTATAGCTCGATGAAGGAATTGTGTGATCCTCCCGATAGCTTAGGGCGTATCTCTCAACCCCGAACCCTGTCAATAATTGTGGCTTTGTCTAGAACTCCACAAAACAATGAAGGAAATCGCCTTGATTCCTTTCTGGTTCTAATTTTCAATTCACAATATGCATAATGAGAGAATATGAGCCCCTATCTCTCTTTTATACCCCTTCTCACCTTTTTTCCCTTCAAGTGACTTTTAATTCAACTTTAATATTTTCTCATAAAATCCAAAAAGTGATTAATTAGCCTTTATGATTTCTCCGACCACTCAAAGTCACTTTTCATCATCCCATCTTCTAGATATTTTCGCCCCGGTTCCAACAAGCTATTACACTAAAGTATTTCTCCTAGAAACAAGCTCCAAATAGTACCTTTAGTGTAATTAATTAAAATATGCCCATTAATAACCATGTTTTACGAAAATCATCGGGATGCAACGGAACCAAGAACAAGCTATGCGGAAATGATCCTAATGATGAATAATAGTAAATAAACTAAGTTGGGCCCCATAAAACTCATCCAAACCTTCCGAGCTCACTGATGACATAGTCTCATCCCTCTGACTTGGCCAACTCAAGCCTTTTGAAGTGACTCTAACCACAGAATAAGAGAATCCAAAATTGGGGACATGAGAGTCCTCCCTTCCCAAAGATTGCTTGTCCTCAAGCAATCCCATTAAACCATGACACTCTGCCAACTGAACCCAACTGAAACTGAACATGATACCTGGGTCCCAAACTAACTTGGAAGATGTGAAGCATCCTCCTCTCAACTCACTGTCTGACGAGGTACTGACATAAAAAGGCTCCTCTTTAATTTCATTGATGGATAGAGCAACATGGTACTGCAAAAACTCGGTCAACCCCTCAACGAGTCTCTCTACTAGGGAGCCACTATCACGCATCTCATGAAAGAACTCTTGAAAGTAACACTCGGCCTCCATAGAAAATGATCCCGACCCCCATGACCACTCCAAGCCAAACATGGCCTCCTGTGGCTGAACATACTGTTGCCAAAGTGAGGAACTACATGAGCACAACGAATCACTAAAATGTGAAATGCTCCTCAAAACTGAAGCTCAATGGAAAATCTGAATGATTTCCCCCTGCAAGGGTCCACTCACCTCTATCAGTCAATGAAATTCCCAACCCAATAATCACAGGGTCCCACGCTAATCTCCGAAAGGGACCATCATGCTGATGCTACACCACTCTCGCCATGACTACCTCCCCAATGTACACATATTGGATCCCCCACTCTTGGAACCCCATGTTAAAATACCTGTAAAGATTGGGCCTACTATCAAGAAGAAAAATCTGTAAAGGTGTCCTTGTGGAACCAAATTTTGCAAATCCACTACCATACTCGATCCTGGGTACCAAAAGAGAGAACTTGTCTTGCCATATTGGAGGAATCGTAGCAAGCCCTCTCATGACAATTCAAGAATGAAGTAGACCGCTCGCTGGCGCAACACGATCCATCAAGAAGTGAAGCAAACTACTGACCAATTGAATCCCCGGATACCATAACCAATTTGGAAGTCCACCACTTCCAATTCCCATTGACTACTGCTGTGCCATACTTTTAACTGTCGGAATCCAGCTGAGCCAATATATTGAACCCTGTATGCATCCAACTGATGAAAACCAAATACTAGGAATCAACCCTATGCCGACTAATCTATCCTACTGCTACCAACCCGCACAAAGAAATCTTCCCTCCTCACTCTTGACAATGTATGTAGGTAAAGCTTGGAGTTTAGACACTCTATTGAAAAATACCCTTGTCTCCTGTGGTGCCTCAAACTCTTTTCTCAAAATGCCCTGCGCAAGATGTCACCCTTAAAATGATGGATCTAAGATCTGGAATGTAGATCCACTGCATGCACAGGAAAAAACGTTGCATGCAACTGGGAATGCACTGCAACTGCTGTCGGGAACAGGAAACTTTGCCCTGATGGCTATACTCGTCAGATGTGGCTGAGATCAGTCCCAAATGGGTCGCCTTGCTCCTAGTCACACTTCTCCTACTTTAGATCTAGAAATCTGGCTCACTGCAATTCTGTCAAACCCCCAGATGGATTCCTGGAACCCCTGCCCATTAATAATATGCCCATTAATAACCACGTTTTACGAAAATCATCGGGATGCAACGGAACCAAGAACAAGCTATGCGGAAATGATCCTAATGATGAATAATAGTAAATAAACTAAGTTGGGCCCCATAAAACTCATCCAAACCTTCTGAGCTCACTGATGACATAGTCTCATCCCTCTGACTTGGCCAACTCAAGCCTCCTGAAGTGACTCTAACCACAAAATAAGGGAATCCAAAAATAGGGTCATGAGAGTCCTCCCTTCCCAAATCTTGCCTGTCCTCAAGCAATCCCATCAAACCATGACACTCTGCCAACTGAACTCAACTGAAATTGAACATGATACCTGGGTCCCAAACCAACCTAGAAGATGTGAAGCATCCTCCTCTCAACTCATTGTCCGACAAGGTATTGACATAAAAAGTCTCCTTAATTTCACTGATGGGTAGAGCAACATGGTACTGCAAAAATTCGATCAACCGCTCAGCGAGTCGCTCTACTAGGGAGCCACTATCATGCATCTCATGAAAGAACTCCTGAAAGTAACACTCGGCCTCCATAGAAAATGATCCCGACCCCCATGACCACTCCAAGCCAAACATGGCCTCCTGTGGCTGAACATACTGTTGCCAAAGTGAGGAACTACAGGACCTCAACGAATCACTAAAAAGTGAAACGCTCTCCTCAAAACTGAAGCTCAATGGAAAATCTGAATGATTTCCCCCTGCAAGGGTCCACTCACCTCTATCAGTCAATGAAATTCCCAACCCAATAATCCCAGGGTCCCATGTTAATCTCCGAAAGGGACCATCATGCTAATGCTACACCACTCTCGCCATGACTATCTCCCCAATGTACACATACTGGATCCCGCACTCTTGGAACCCCATGCTAAAATACTTATAAAGACTGGGCTTGCTATCAAGAAGCAAAATCTGTAAAGGTGTGCTTGTGGAACCAAATTTTGCAAATCCACCGCCATACTCGATCCTGGGTACCAAAAGAGAGAACTTGTCTTGCCATATTGGACGAATCCTAGCAAGCCCTCTCATGACAATCCAAGAATGAAGTAGACCGCTCGCTAGTGCAACACGATCCATCAAGAAGTGAAGAAAACTAGTGACCAATTGAATCCCCGGATCCCATAGCCAATTTGGAAGTCCACCACTTCCAATTCCCACTGACTATTGCTGTGCCATACTATTAACTGTCGGAATTCAACTGAGCCAATATATTGAACCTTGTATGCAACCAACTGATGAAAACCAAATACTAGGAATCGACCCTGTGCCGACTAATCTGTCCTGTTGCTACCAACCCGCACAAAGAAATCTTCCCTCCTCACTCTTGACAATGTATGCAAGTAAAGCTTGGAGATTAGACACCCCATTGAAAAATACCCCTGTCTCCTGTGGTGCCTCAAACTCATGCTATTTCTCAGAATGCCCTGCCCAAGATGTATCATGCGTCACCCTCATGACCATCTCCCTAAATGTGGACTTAAAGACTAAATATGGGCCATCTCTATAGTAGATCATGTCGTCTCTCAATCTACCTCTGTCAACCTGTGCACTGTCGACATGCCCCAAATGGATAATCTTTGTCATATCTATAACGGCCTGAGGCTCACCCAACTGCCTCACATAATCCTCCCATGTCCTGTTGTACCTGATGAGAGCATCAAGGAACGGTAGAAGAAACCTCCACCACTGTATGCTCGACTGGAAAGTGGCACATACATTGGTCAATCGCAAGGGTATGATCAAGAACTCATCCATGCACACCGGTGGACTATCTGAGCAGTCACTCGGACTCCACGCTACTCCCATGCCATCATATGCATCCAAAGGTGTCTACTGACACTGATGGTCAACCCTACTCTCCATCATCACAGGTACTACGACAGTTGATGATATGATCTCCAAAATCCACGCACTGCGGCAATGAAGCGGATCACTCTCCACTGGAAAATCCATGCTCCATCAAGTATGCCTCTGCCTGACACTCCAATGCATCCCCATGTGCGCCACTGTACATATCTGCATGCCACTGCAGACTATTGCTGATCATTTTATGCCCCTGTATAACACTGCATACTTCTGTCCTTCGGTACCATCCTGTATCCTAGATGTACCACTGTATCAACCAATCCATTAGTATCAACTGACCCTGGATCCTGTATAGACGTGTCTTCATAATGGGTGTCAACTAACCTTGGATCCCAAATGGACGTGTCCTCACCCGAAATGTACCCATCTCTACAATCCATGAGTGTATGCTCAACTATCTCATCATGAGCGATCAAGGATCTCACCAAAGGTGGTGGCTCCTGCAACACATGTGCACCCTCAAAAACCTCCGTGTCATATCTCCCTACAATTGCCTGTAAGTCTGAATGCCCCTCATGCTCACCCATCACATGAGGCTCCTCATGCTCACAATGTCACTGACAACCTCTTGAGAGAAGGCTGATGTATAAGACTGACTGTCTACTGAAATGGATGAAAAAGATGCTTGACTAAACGCCTCCCGAAGCTGCTCTACTTGTAACTCAGATTTTTGAAGGACCATCTTATGCTCTCCAAGGAGTCTTTTGTGTTCACCAACTCACGGGTAAGTCTGTCTACCTCATGCTCTTTTCCTTCCAATGCACCTTGGTACACACCACCCACTGCGAGAAGATAATCCCCATCTGCGAGAAGGTGTAAGTAGTTAGATCTAGTCACTACCATGTCTTCCTTGAGTGTAATGAAATCTGCAAGGGAAAGATCTCCTCCCAAGCTGTCCTGTGCTATAGGGGTTCGCCAACAAAAATCAGCCACCAATGTATGTGTGTCATCGAGGTGTCTCATGGATGCCACAATCATGTCCTCGGGAACCTTTAGTTTCCCTGTCAAATGCTGTGACACACACGAACAAATGTCCACATCATGCTGAAGTGCTACCTTGTGACTCCTGCTACCAAGGTCAACTGTGGAATCCTCACCAGAGTACGCCCCAACATTTGTTGTACCACTCTGCCCAACATCACTCAAAAACACCTCTTGAGAAATGAGATCCATCTTAGTAGGTGACCCATGTGAACAAGCCTCCTCAACATTGATTGATGGGGACACTTCACCATATACACCATCAACCTTTTTCCTCGGCACTTTCACCTTCTTGTCCACTAATACTTGGGGTTCATACAACTCAGGATGTTTGATGGTGCAAAAATCCTTGAATAGCATGTTTGCGTGAAATGCCGTGCCCAACTCCTAATACTTCCTCAAACATTCTGCAAACTCCTCATCATGTCCTTTCTGTCCTATTTGCTGCCTCTTTGAACCACTAGCTCCATTGATCCCTACATTGTTTTGAAGGCTTGCCATCGCTTGCCTCAACTGTTGTCGCCCCTATGCAAACATATTACGAATATTCCCCACGTTGTCCTCCATATTTGATCTGAACTTTTCTCTCTACTACTGCATCTGAAGGTGTAAGTGGAAGTTATCACCGCTGAAATTTAGTGGAAACAATCTAAAATAACTCCTCACTGATTTTCCTCTTAGGCTGGCAGGAAAACCAACTCTGATACCACTGTAATATTCTGAACAATGTTGCTAGAGCGCGGAGCGAAGCGGGAGTGTTTTTAGGAAGCGAAGCGTCGGGAGTGTCATTTTCAAAAAATCCTTGGGAGCGAAGCGTCCCAGAAGCGTCTATTGTATATATATAAATTTTTATATATACTGCGTTTATATTAAAAAAAATGCAGAAAGACAAATTAGTTGCAGAATGTATGAAAACATGCATATTTGTACATTGTAACATTAAAATGGCATCCATAGTAGTAAGTAGTCGTACATCAATGATTAATCATTCGAGCATCAACCATCTAGAGTCTAGCAATTACAAACTTACAAACCAACATACAAATTTTTAAGCCATATAATAGAAAGTAGACCATTAAGTTATGGAATGAAATCAGTCATCTAGCAACTGTCAACAATAACATGAGTCATCACCAAATAGTTATGATTACAAAATAGGCCATCTGCACTGAATTATGAAGATCGAAAGATCTAAAACAATAAAGTTTAAACTGTGCTGGACTCTAGAGTGTAGTTGCTAAATGCTATGAATCTATCATCTATAGATTGACATGTAAAGTAATGAAGCTCTTCCTGTCACTAAACCATTTTGTAACTCTCCAAGTCACATTTTCTTGCAACATCTTTGAAGTACAGGATTGGTTTCTTGGGTTAATTGTGCTAATCAATTTAAGGTAATTTGCACTTCCACTCTAATATATAATGACTTAGCTTAATTGACTTTAGGGTTTCCCCCTAGGCTAGCGTAGTTTCCTAAGTCCTTAGTTTGAAGTCATAGAAACTGAGCCAGTGTAAGATCCATAGAGAGCAACTCTATAACAACATTTAGTATAGATTTTTAGCACAGTCCACAATGTTCGATTACCAGATTTAAGTCATAGAATCAAAGCTAAGGTAAAGTTCCACAAATTTTGTTAAAGAAATAGAAGAATAGAGCAATAGGCCAACAAGATTCATTAGGAAGCGCCCATTTTGCACCTCGGAGCGAGCTTCCGAAAATCCGGAAGCAAGCTTCCAGATTTCGGAAGCGGGCTTTCGGAGAAGCTTCCATGGAGGATTCGCTCTGAGCAGGGTTCCGAGGGTGGAGCGGGGCAGGGGGGGGGAGCTTTCGATAACATTGATTCTGGATCCCGGCTCTAGATATATTCTGCTAATAACTGGGGTTTCAGTTGTAGATCTGATAAACTGGGGGTTTTTGACTGAGTTTCAAAGGTTTCTGGCTGCATTTCAAGGTTTTTGGATGCATTTTTGCTGTGATTATTGGTTTCATATAATGCATGCACTATATTTGGAACAATGATCAACTGCCATGTATTTGATTAAGTAGATATCAAACAATACAAGCAATATGCAGAATATCAATCAAATCTCCTCAGTTAGACCTTATTATGAATAGATCTCAATTGGAATACAAAATAGAATGCTAGGAAAATATCGGTAATGAAGAAAAAATGATGGATCTGATATCTGGAATGTAGATCCATTGCATGCACAGGAAAATACATTGCATGCCACTGGGAATGCACTGCCAACTGCTGCCGGGAACTGTAAACTTCACCCTCATGGCTATACTCGTTAGATCTAGTTGAGATCAATCTCGAATGGGTCTCGCTGCTCTTGGTCACACTTCTCCTACTTCATATCTGGAACTTTGGCTCACTGCAATTCTGTCAAATTCCCGGATGAATTCCCGGAACCCCTGCGCACTGCCCAAGGAAGACTGGCTCTATTTTGGGGTTTTACCCGTCAGAATCAGATGAACACTATCTTTGGTGGTGCGCCTTAGCTCCTCCTCAAATGGGTTGGAAGGGATTCGTCCTTCCCTGACTGGTTGGGCCAAACAACGCTCTTCTGCTACTAATCTCTCCTCAAAACCACAAACTGCAACTGGTAAACTACGCACTGCCTGGTGTGGAATCCCTCTGCTGCTGTAGGTTGTAGCTCGAATCTATAGCTTGATGAAGGACCTGTGTGATCCTCCCGATAGTCTAGGGCGTATCTCTCAATGCCGAACCCTGTCAATAATTGTGGTTTCGTCTAGAACTCCACAAAACAATGAAGGAAATCGCCTTGATTCCTCTCTGGTTCTAATTTTCAATTCACAATATGGATAATGAGAGAATATGAGCCCCTAACTCTCTTTTATACCCCTTTTCACCTTTTTTTCCCTTCAAGTGACTTTTAATTCAACTTTAATATTTTCTCATAAAATCACTTTATTAATTTAATGAACCTTTTTTCCTCCAAAAAGTGATTAATTCGCCTTTATGATTTCTCCGGCCACTGAAAGTCACTTTTCATCATCCCATCTTGTAGATATTTTCGCTCTGGTTTCAACGAGCTATTACACTAAGGTATTTCTCCAAGAAACAAGTTCCAAATAGTAACTTTAGTGTAATTAACTAAAATATGCTTATTAATAACTCCGTTTTACGAAAATCTTCGTAATGCAATGAAACCAAGAACAAGCTGCGCGAAAATGATTCAGATGTTGAATAATAGTAAATAAACTAAGTTGGGCCCCATAAAACTCATCCAAACCCTTCGAGCTCACTGATGACATAGTCTCATCCCTCTCACTTGGCCGACTCATGCCTCCTGAAGTGACTCTAACCGCAGAATAAGGGAATCCAAAAATGGGGACATGACATATTCTAAAGTACATATCGCTTAAATTATAAAAGTGAATCACTGTAAAGTAACTTTAATATTTTTCTTTTTCAAGTTACTTTTTACATGCAACTTTAATTTATAAAGTAACTTCATTGTGAAAGTGATTCTCACTTATTCTATAGAAGTGGGTCACCTCATAATTAACTTATTTGTAAAAGTGAGCTTATAAGCAAAGTTAGAGAAGGAAGGGAATTTGTTTTTTTACTCAACCACCTCATGGTGCATCCATCACCAAGTGGGCCAACTTCTACCTACCACATGGCGATGTGGTTACGGTTTATGGCTTTTTTAAAAGGGCATAACTTTCACATCTGAAGTTCATTTTCAGTGCCCTTTTTTTAAATAGCTTGTTTTTTAGAGAGCTTTCCATTCAGATAGTCAGTTTTAGCTTTTGAATCCATATTATATGCATATTTTAATATATCTTCTCCATGTGATCTTTTCGTTACTAGTACCAACTACTTCTAATGGAAATCTCATATGGATGATGTACTAAGAAGGATTGTACCAGATTACCTTGGGAAAAGAAGAAGCCCCCTTTGATGCCGAAAAGAAATCCAAATGGAATAATAAAAATGACGAAGCAAGTGGATTAATTGAAATGTCCATCTCTACTGACTTATGGTTTCACCTTCAAGGAATTGATGACCTATTAACCCTTGGATTTTCTCACTTCCAAATCCTGAGGGTTAAGAGCCATCATGTCTTATTTGGCTGGCATTCAGACAGTTTTCTCAGAGATAGCTTTGTGTGAGTCAGGGTTGGTTCCTGTATGAGTTCAAGTATAGGATTTGTTTAGTGGTGTTTCTTGCTTCAGAGACGAAGTTTGCATAGGTTTTCATGGATTAGATAGAGATGGTTATTTTTGGTAGATTTCCTACTTTTTAGGAGAAAGAGTTTAGAGGTTTGCATGGTAGTTTTGATCATATATTGATATTCCTTACAAGCTCATGATTCCAGTGATCCTTTTCAGACGACATGCGAGCACTTACTATTTTTAGTAGTTGAGGTTCAAGGGTTCAGATGACGATTTCGACAACATATCCGAGTTCCTTGCAGAACATCGAATCCGATGAGCCTATTTTCATTGACATGTGAAGGGTTTCTATTTTTAGCAGTGCTTATTTTTAGGCATACTATATTTGGCAAAGTTCTCACAGTAGTCCCAGACGTTTTTGTTCTTTCCATATTTTTTGGCAAACAACTATTTTTAGCAATGCTATTATTAGCAGGTATGGTCACCATGCAGGATGACATGTGGCAATCTCAGAGTGTGACAAGTGGAAAAACTTAGGCACATGCATGATTGAGTCAATCAAGATGCATGGATGAGGATGTCAAAGTGCATGCATTGATTTGAGATGAGTTGGTGCATGGTCTGTGTTGCAAGTTGGCATGGTTGAGTTGACTAAAGACTAACTCCCTCTCTCTCCTACTTCACTTCTTCTCTCTCCTACTTCACTTCTTCTCTCTCACGTTTCCATTCTCCCATGTGTTTTATTCACTCAAACTCCTTCTCAAGTGCATGTATTCTTTATCCCATGCGCCTATCCTTCCCTTCTTCCCTATTTAGCGCATGTATTCCATCCCTTTTTACACTTAAATCCCTCTTTAGTGCATTGTCTCCTTAATCCATTCACCCATCCTCTTCCTTTCCTTCCCATGCACATGTATTCTATCTCATGCACCAGTCCGACATACCCTTTCATCTTCCACTCTCCACACTCCTTTAGCACATGCACTTCCATTCTTCCCCCCTTTACCCATGCGCATCACTTCTTCTAGTGCGCATATTGTCTTTTTCATCCTCCTTCCTATGCGCATCTCCTTCATTTAATGTGCATGCTTCCCTCCTTCCACTTCACTCATGTGCATGGATCCTCCTCTTCTTTAGTGGTCCTCAGTTAAACACAGTGCATCCACACGAGTTATGATCATCATCACAATAGTCAAACATGGAGTGCATGGTTACTTGACTTCACTTACTCTCTAGTGCACCTTGCATGAAGAGAAACTATTCTTGGGATGTGCACCCTCTTGGTTCTATATATTGAGGGTTTCTTGATTGATTCTTGGTCAAATTTCTTCAGGAGCAACAAATTTTCTCTCATGGTTTGTTGGTATTATGTTGGATTTTGTGCATGATTTAAAAGTCATTAGCCTATTATTTAGGTATACTTCAGCCACTTAATAGTGCCTTCTTTCTCTTTTCTATCATCTCTTTTAAGCTATCATTGCAGGGACTACACCACAATCACTTAAAACTCAAAACTTTGTAACCTTTGGCTATCTAAATCGCAGCCAAAAACACCTTTTCATGCTGCTGTTTTTATGGTTTATTTTGCAGATTTACAGGTTGAAATCACCGTGCGGAAAGACTAGGGACACCCCCTGAGGTTGGCAAGCACCGACCCAAACGAAGAGGAGTATTTGTTAGTGACATGTTTGGACATTTCCTCTTACAGTTGCATGGATTTCCAGTTTGCTGATTCATAATTCTTTCTATTCTATCAAGTGCGAAAATTTGTGCTAACATGACCAGATGAAGCCTAGGTTAAGCTAAAAGTTGTATTTGGTAAACACAATGTGATTCGAGCCCACTAGATTGAAAATCAGTTAATGACTTTAAGTCTCAATGATTTCCCTTGCATTGAAGATTATTTATCTAAGTTGAAAATACTTAGATTTTTGCTTAAATATTGTAAAATAGATCTGGGGGATGACCGATGCATATATGTTATTCTTGTTAAGCTTGGAAGTGCATATTTTGTCTTTGTATCTACCTTTTATGCCATCAAAGAAAGTCTAGGTGGTGCAACCAAACTCCCACACTTGAGTCTT
This sequence comes from Picea glauca, assembly GCA_000966675.3. Classification (NCBI taxonomy): domain Eukaryota; kingdom Viridiplantae; phylum Streptophyta; class Pinopsida; order Pinales; family Pinaceae; genus Picea; species Picea glauca. The sequence goes on along the minus strand of JZKD02S1665437.1, from coordinate 92,546 downwards.
TTTGTGATCCTCTGATTAGAGAGCAAGATAAGCTCTTGCAACTTGGTGTGATCTAAACTGCATGTACATCTAACAAAGCCTTAGTGGCCTAGCAGAAAGAAGAAACCAAGCATTCAAAGATGCAACATCCTTGCAACAACAAGAAAAACAAGGGTCTCAAACCCTCTTAGCCAACTTCTACTAATAATGGTGACAAAGGAGCAAAATCTAAAAGTAAGAAGGTTGACAAGCATTGCAATTTTTGTGGGCGAGGTGATCATCTCAAGTCGAAATGTTATAAAAATATGGAAGCCTTAAGAGCAACAATAAAGGATCACAAAATCAATCTTGATTCTTCTTCTTCTAACTCTTCTTTTTATGGGCATGCACTTTCTGCTTCTGGTTTCTCCTTCAATGCAACATCCACTTCTTCTGATCAGTGGCTTACTGATTATAGAGCATCTTATCATATGGCTAAGGATAAAGCCATTTTTTCTGCTCTTAGTGAATGTAACACCAAACAAATATTTGTTGGTGATGATAAATCTCTTAGTGTTGTAGGGTCTGGAATAGTTCAGGTAGATAATGGTCATTTCAATGATGTGTTATGTGTTCCAAGTCTTTCCTGCAACCTTGTATCAATATAGTAGGTCACTCATTCAAGTGAAGGTAAAACAATAGAGTTTTCACCACACCAAGTTGTAATCAAGGATTTAAAAGATCCTAAGCATGTCCTAGCCATTGGAATTGTTGATGATATTACCAGGTTGTACAAATTTGACAACTTTGGGTCATCATCTTTTCCATTAGTTTTGGTTGCTCATAGTGATGACTTGAGCAAACTTTGGCATGAACAATTTGGTCATCTAAACTATTGCTCATTGTAACAACTATGTAATCAACATATGGTGACTGGTCTTCCTCTCGTTTCTTGCAGAGATAATGTTTGCGTGGTTGTGTTTATGGCAAACATCATCGAGATAATTTTTACAAAGGTGCCTCTTGGCATGCCTCAACGCCTTTGCAGCGTGTTCATAGTGACTTGTGGTCCGCTTCTTGTTGAAATATTGTAACTGCAAAGAGTATTCTATTTATTATTGAGTCATTTACTTACAGATCAATCCCCTTTTGTGGATTGATCATGTCGAGGCTTATTTATGACCAAATCCCCTTTTTTGGATTGGTCAAACCCTAATTATATGATGCTAATTAAAGAAGTCGGCCCCTAGGCCTATTTAAAGTGGTTATAACCTCTAAGTGAAGAGGTTGGCCTTGCTTGATGAAGAGACACCTCCCTAGCGCCTACCAGCTAGTATAAATAAGTGAGGAGTGTTCCTCATTTGTTCACTCACTCAAGTCACTCATTTAGTGCGCAAGTTTGAAGGAAGCTGCAGTTGGTGGAAGAAGAGAGAAAGAGACGCATTGCCCAGTGTTGGATATTCTCTTGTGTTTGGTCTTTTATCTTGGCATTGTATTGGCAATCTATATTAAGGAATTTTTTGCTGGGTTTTCTCCCCCATGAGGGTTTCCAAGGATAAATGCTGTGTACCTTGTGATTGTGTATCTTTCAGTGATCCTGCTTATGCTATTATTGTCTAGTAAATTGAAAAGAATTTAATAACAACTCTAAAACTTAACATGGTATCAAAGCTTGACTAAATAGAGCATCTTTCACTAGGTTACTAAAAACGTCACTGTTGTCGTACAAGAAAATTAGGGATTTTTATTGGAAATGAATTTTTTCTTAAAAGCCATCTAGAAAAGTGCGCCCTACCCTAGTGCATCATTTGGCAGCTAGAGCGCACCTTTTCAGTGGACAGAGCCTCCGGAAAGTCAAACCCTAGTTTTGACTGGTACCAGAAAACCAGGAAACCAAAACTAGTACCAGAAATACTCGTCCAGATTTCCGTAGGTCAAGTTTCAAGGGGTAAAAACTTGGAATTTCTGAAAATAAACAGTTCCAGCAAACTCGCCTCAGCCCAGAGCATCTAGTCCCTGGATCATAATTCCAAAATTTGAAGTTTGAAAAATTAGGGTTTCTTCATAAAACCCTAAGTTGCAGTTGCAGTTGCAACACCCGTTTCTTCTTGCCAGTTGCAACACCAGTTGCAGAACCATCACCAGCTGCAGAACCAGTGGCAGTAAAAGTTTTGTGAAGTGTTAGGACTGTTGTTTTACTGTCCTAGTGCACCTTACTCTAGCAAGATACTGTCAGAGGTATGTACTTACAGATGTTTAAAATGCATTATTATTCTAAAGGGTACTTGCAGGACAAGGGATCTTTTGTCATAGATCCAGAAGGATCTCAGATCCAACCCATTCATAAGAATAATGCACCCTAGGTTTGATATGCATCTATTGGTCTTGACATTATATTGACCTTATGAACATCTAGGTTTTATGTTGAAGTTATGACCATCATACTAACCCTTGGTCAAAATGAAAGTCAAATTATTAGATTGAGATTAGAGTTTATTCTCTAACTTAGAATTATGTCAAGATAACATATTGTCTTAGTACAGAGGACAGGTTGAAGAAAACACTTGTCATCTTGAGTAAAGGAGACTTGGAAGAAAAGCAACACACTCACTCTTGAGAACAAGACTCCAGGTTCCATGTTTGATTGATTAAGTTGATAAAATTCAAAAGTTGCACATGACAAGTTTGATAACTACCTCATTAAAAGTAAACACTATAATTGAGGTAACAGTCTTGAAAAGTATCATACTTGGTAGCATATGAGCATATTGAGATAAATGCTTATTGTAATAATTTATCAGATACAACTAACATCTCCTCTAGGAGAAACGTTTTGTGTTGGTTCTAGGCTACCATGGAGGAATGTTTGATCACAACACTAGAAGAGTGTTGATCTCATTTCGTATTGTATTTCTTACTTTTGATCTTTGTTTAAAACAAGTCACAAGTGATACCTCTAAAGGAGCTACTGTGACGATTATTCGTGCTATTGTTTTATTATCAAAGGAGTATTATTCTTTCTTGTCGTTTTGTTGACCTTGTTCCAGGTCATAGGTGATAACCCTGAGGAAGCTATAGTGAAGGTTGCAGAAGGCAAAAAATTAGATGAGACATAAAGTAGACTATCCAAGTTGTGTACATGATGGTATACATCCATGTACCAAATAAGATGAAGAAAAAACTACTTTTGAGAAACAAAGTATCTCATATGAAGATTGATCGTAATGAGTAGAAGGCTCCAAAGATGGCTGAACATTAGACTTGGTCAATGAAGCCACCTTGATAGGAAGCATAATTCGTTTGGAGTTTGACTCAATTTTTCATATTTAGACTTGGTATTCAACACCAAGTATATCCTGTAGAGATGATGAAGTCCCTATAGACTTAAAAGAAATCAAGATTCAGAGTAATCCTGATCTCAGAAAAGATCAGATGAAGAGATTCAGATGAAGAGATATCTTCCAAGTCTGGGAGACAGATGCCATGAGAAGACTAGATCGTAGCTTCAAAGACTTCTAGGAGATATGAAATCTTCTGGGAAGATTCCCTTGTTTCAGTGACAGAGAAGGAAGCCAGTCTGAAAGACTGGGATATGGATTTTTCCGTGAGACTAGAAGAGAAGTCAATGTTGACTTCCAAGATTGATCTAACAGATCAAGCATGTTGTAGATGTACAAAGACTGAACTGTGTCTAGAGGATTCTTCTAGCAAGAGGGAGAAGACTATGACAAGACTTACTCCGGTAATTGAAGATATAATTCTAGTATTCATGAAGACAACCAAGACTACCATGACAATATGAGATTCAGGGGGAGCAATCCCTATATTTGAGATTGAGTTATCTCTAGTGCCAGTTGATGTAGTACATTAGTTGGGTCATGAAGACATGACTACGATAGCAGATAAAGTTATCTCCATAAAAGAGAAAGAGCTACTTTCAATATCAGTTATTGAGCCATTCTCAGCTTCAGAGCAACTGTTGGTGCAGAGTCCCAGTTCCATAGGAACAATTGTAGAGAGAGTAGATGGCCTTAGTCTATTTTAGAGAGCATTATGATTATTATTGCATTATCCATTATGCGGATAATTATTCAGGGGGAATGGCATTATTATTCATGTTGCAAGCTCTCGTGAGAAGAAGGGGGTTGGACTGTATGGAAAATCCAATTATTACCTTATTTACTTAGAGAAGCTTGTAAGGAGTTGTGGACGATAATCTGTGTTTACTGTCAAGGAGACAGGTTGACAGACCGTGAGTAGTCTCTTTGGGTGAAAGACTGGCTGTTCTGGAGTGGTTGTCAGACCCGTGAGCATACTCTCCAGGTGAGAGTATTGCTGTGAGTTGTACCCATGTGCGCTGAGCATTAGTCACAGGGCTTAGAGACTTCTTGCCCAACCTGTTGCTGGTAACCCTGGGAAGGGAAGTGGGGCAGTCGAAGGACTATCGACCAGAGAAGGGGCACACTTCCTTGGGTGTGACAGGTGCACGAGGAATGAGGGTCTGTGGACTAGTTGTAGCAGTGGGCACCTAGAATTGAGTAATTTTGTTGAGTTTCATACCGTATCTTGTTGCTAGTGTCTTTTTCTGTTGTGGAGTAGAGCAGCAGCTCGGGGGTGATCTATTGCTGAAAGCTTATGAGCAACAACGTCTATGGTTGGGAGGAACGTCTGAGTCAAGGCCATAGTTGGTGACTTTTATAAAAGATAAGTTTCCATATATGCTTGTCTTGTTTACTGTGTGCATATTTGTCTATGTTTGTCATGGGTTAATTCTTGTATGTTGTTGCATATAAGTATTTGCTTTTGTTCTGTTTATGTTTCTTGCACCTGTATGTATGATGCTTATAGCTTGTATTTATAGTTGTGCATGGATATGGCCAATGTGGTTAGTCTTGCTTGTTAAGTTATCCTTGTAATTTTGGTTGAGTCATCAAGAAGAGGCTTGGATAGCTGGGTGGCCAGGAAAGTAATCTATGTGCACAGGAGACTAGATATTTTGTGTGTGTGTGTTCAAGGAATTAGACTCCGCGCACAACGAATTCTGATTCGACACATGACACCAAGATGGTTGTGCGCACAATTGTACTATGTGGTCAGTACGCTGGTGTGCACAGTTGTACTGTGTGGGTAGTACACTGGTGCGCATAGTTTTTTTCCACCAACTTCATTACTCTTTAGTCTTTGCTTCGATGTTAGTTTGAGTTGAAGCAAATGTTTGTTTGTGATGAGTGGCATGATTCTACATATAGTAGGAGAGAGAATGGGAAAGCCATTTCCAAATTTGTGTACAATGACTCTTTCTAGGAAGAAGTGGCAGAGGTGTGCTCAGTGAGTGAACCTTTGGTAAAGTTTTTGAGATTGGTTGATAGTGATAAAGCCCACAATGGGCTATTTGTATGAGGCCATGGATAGGGCCAATATCTGGGCTTATTATGTGGGCAAGGGTAGCCATGAGTTTCGTAGACAAATGATATTATGGGATTTGATTGATACTTGATGGACCGAGATGCTCCATCGACCCATTCATGCAACAACAGTTTTCCTCAACCCCGCTTTTTCCTACAAATGCAACTTTAATTTTGATGGTGAGGTGATGGAAGGGCTCCATACTTGTCTTCAGAGGATGGTACCTGATGTCTCGATTCGCCTCGATATTAATCGTGAGATAGAGATGTATCGAGATGGTACCAAACTTTTTGGCTATGAAGATGTTGTTGCTGGAAGGACAATTTTGATGCCACGTAAGTCATTAGAATTTAGAAAATAGTTCAACTTAGAACTTCATGTTTTCAAAATTCAAATTTCAATTATGTATTTTAAATTTTAGAATTTATTTTAAAGATTAATTATGTTTTCTTTCTTTCTTATTTGTTGTAGATGTTTGGTGGTGAAACTATGGTGCAAGGGCACCAAATTTATATAGATTTTCCATCCGAATCCTGAGTCAAACCTGTACCTCTTCAGGATGTGAGCGCAATTGGAGTGTATTTGAAAAAATACACTCAAAGAAACGTACTAGCTTAGAACTTATGAATAATTACATTTATTGCAATTTGTAATTTATGAGTCTATGACCCTCAAAAGTTAAACTCATTAAATTTTTTATGACCCTCTTATAGGTTGGAGTTCTCATGTCTCAATGACCTGGTGTATGTCCATTACAATCTTCGACTATGGTTGAAGCAAATGGATAGAACACCGGATGTGGATGCCATTGCCTTGGACAATATTGATGTATTGTCTAAGTGGAGGGTGGAGGCTGAGATGCCTATCATGGAGGAGGCACCTGCATGGTTAGAGGAGGAACCTGAACAACAACAGGACTTGGAGGAGCAACAGGGGGAGGAGGAGGAGGAGGAGGAGGAGGAGGAGCGGCTTGAAGACATCATGGAGGGTGATATGCTAGCATCAACACAACCTTCTACACTTATTGATACACCTACTCCCACACACAACATTCATCTTCCACTATTAGAATCAGGGCCTTCTACTGTCAGGGGCAGGCCTGACAAACAACCCATTATCTTTTCCCGTAAAAAGGGGAGAATGAATTGATATTAGATAGTTAGCTGCTAGTTTTGTTTCATTTGTCATTGTACATCAATGATCAGACATCTACCTCATGACGATGAGATACATTTTATAATTATATATGTGATGTCATTTTGTATTGGTTCTAGCTTTTAGCCCTTCAACATTCAGTATCGACTTTGATGTATAATTTTTTTATTTGGCATCCATTACATATATATCAGTGATTTCTCCATATTTATGTGCCAATGTGTTTATCTAATGTTGTTGTTTCTTTATATGTTTAAAATTTTGAAAAAAATGAATATATTTTGTATTTTTTATTGTTTGTTGTGGTTTTTCGAGTTTTGCTGACTTTTTCCGACTTTTGCCGAAACGATTTTTTCCGGACCCTTGCCAAACTTTTGCCTATGCCGACTTTTTCAACAATGACTTCCACTGCACAATACTGAGTTAAAAAGAGAATGATGCTTCCGCTGTTACAAGTTGTGTAGCGTACTCAAACTTGGGCTGAGCATGAAACTGCGCGGATTGTGTTTAAAGTAGAAACTGCGAAGTGAGATGGTTAGAGTAACATGGCTCAGTAGTGTGTTGGGGATGTTACAGTTGGGTTGATTTGGAGCTACAAAAGTTGAGGTTGTGTAGCATGGCCCAACCTGGGTGGTTGGGGATGTTACAAATTGGTATCAGAGCTTTGTCAGAGTGTTTTATGGAGTAGCATGGCCCAGCTTGGGTGGCTGGGAATGTTACTGTATGGTATACCCATTTTTTTCCAGGGGGGTTACGTTTCTAAGCATTCCCATTTTGGAAACTTGTACATGTTTCCATGCTTTTATGGTATTTATTCTCTTGAGCTAGCATGTGAAATTGGGTTGAAAATATGTGAAATATGTTGAGATTTGGATACCTTGGAAAGTGGTCCCCATGTGCTTATGAGTCTCTAAGCACAAAGGGGGAAGACTTTTACACTCATACTTTACTTTATGATTCTAATTTCACTTTGACTTAGGAGTTTTAAGTCAAAAGTGAAATATATGACTTAAGTCATAAAGTGACAATTAATTCACAATGTGGGTGAATTAATAGACATAAAGCAACTAAGGAAAGTGGGTTTCCTTAGTGAGATTATTTGACTTGATCTCACTAATTGATTAGACATGGCTAGATCTAATCTAGGCCATTGATCTTTTAGGGTTGGCATGAGGAGGCCAAAAGGAGGGAAAAGTGCATTTGGAGACTCATTCTTCACTTGAGACTTGT
>JZKD02S1665437.1:72982-84787 GCA_000966675.3 Picea glauca | reverse complement strand
AGGTGGTCTTTTAGACCGGCTGAATTTCTGAACTTCTGAATTTTGAACAATAATGTTCAATCTTTGGCGGCTCAGCGGAAATTCACCATAGTGCAACTTTGGTGGATAACAGTTAGAAACTCTTAATGTGGAATGAATTGTTGCATTTGTTTATTACTGTCAGTGTTGTTGGTGTGTGTGTACTATGCACATTTTACATGTACATATGAACGTATTGCTCTTTCTCTCTGGGGATTGTCGTTTCTCTTTCTTATATATGTTGAACATGTAGGCTCTATTGTCAGGGCTGTCAAATTCCATAATTTAAATATTATACAGTGTTTGACCCTCTAGACACTGATGCAAACATTTCTATTATTTTTTCAACCCCTCATATCCTTTCAGACATGCGTGCATATAGTGTGTAAAAGTGCATTTAAGTCTCTGTAATGTCTACATGTATGCAATTTTGCACGACTTTATGCACATTGTAACATGAGTATATTTATATGTATATTTTCTTATATTGATTCTTCAAGGTGTGACAGTTATATTTACTGTGTTCAAACGAGTTCAAACCATACACATGAAATTCATGATCTGCACTATAATATGATGCAGATTGCTGCAAGAGAACTCAAGTTTTAGTATAAAATACAAGACTTTTTATAGGTCATCGAGTATAACTAACATTCCTTTATCATTAAATAATTTAATTGTTTCTGTATGGTAATATCAGAGAGCGTTCTGAAACACGAGCAGAAATAGCAGCTCGCAGGGAGCGACAGCGCATGGCAAGGCGAGCTAGACAGCTAAGTTTGGAAGAATCAGCCCTGCAAGAAATGGAGCTTCTCCAAGAACTTGATAGGTTAGTGTCTAAATTCTTGTATGGCTATTTATTTGAGATGTTGTCAAACTTTAGAGAATGAAATAAATAGTCTATTAAATTTTCTGTGCTTGAGACCGATAATACCTAACTGGTAAGTACCATTGTGTGTTTCGCTTGGTATTAACATGATATTGTTATACTTGAGATTGTGTTGACTTTAAATTCTTCATGATGGCCAAGGCTTACATGTTATCTTCTGGAATAATACAGGGAAAGAGTTGCTGAAGCTGAGCGTGAGATTGAGAGACAAAGATTACTGGAGAAAGAGCGTTCTAAAACTAGGGAGTTGCGTTATAACCTTGAACTGGAAGTTGAAAGACGAACACAGGTTGGTTGCATGTTTCATTATAAAATCATTTTGAATGGCAGTTGCTTTAATATTGGTTTTTCTATGAAAAGCAGTTCTGAGAGGCATCTTTAAGAGCATAAATGTTTTGTCAAATCGAATCAGCTAAGAACCAGCAAAATGACCTTAGCAATAATTAATATGGAAATTAGGGCTAGGGCTTGGATGATCTAGCTATCTTAGAATGAATGCACAGTAGAATGTTTCTTAATCAAAAGTGCTAGGTTGCTAATTATAATCTTTGTGATTAAATAAATGCAAAATAATATTATTTTGAAATAGTCCTTCTTGAGTGTAAGGAAATAGCTTTTGGAGACCACTAGGTTTAGGTGCCATACAATTGTGAAAGTTAAACATTGGCTACTATAAACTATCCCTCTATTCTAGCCAAGGAGAAAAGGTTATAGATGCATTAATTTCTGGGAATCTAATGTTAGATCTCAACTTTTTTTGTTCCAAGAAAAACCTCGTGGGATTCCCCCCTCTTCCCTAGAATATCTAGATGAAGGGTGGCTCAACCGCTAGCCACAATAGGAGCTGGTAACCCCAAGAGGCTCGATCGGATTTGAATGTGTGACTTATGGTCACCCTATTGACAACATGCCTTGTGCGGATGGTTCAACCGATTAGCTAACCCCTGGGGCTAATTAGGTCTAGGAAATAATTAGTCAATCCAAATGAAATCTCAAGTCATGCAACAAAATCCATTCCGGATATATAGAGGAGATGGATACTTAAGATGATAAGAAGTGACCTGTTATCTCTTGGATTCTCCCTAGAGGAAAAGTCCCAACCACTCCAAGGGGAAAACCTAAGGACACAAACAGGCAAGCTGCCCACTGGCACATTGACAACCTTGCCCCTCACTTCTAGGTTCAGAAGATGGTTTCCTACCTAAGGGGGGTTCCCTGTACTAGATCTTAAGCCTATCGTTTAAGTGCAGGTGAGTAAAGGTGGCTAGGATTAGATTATATAACTGAGGTTGACCAGAAATTCTTAGGATATTTCTTGAATGATTAATGATTTGATGATCAAATAGAAAAAAGGTGAGGTATCTCGAGTGTTTATTATATTGAGGTTATCTTATATGCATCGAAAATTTATTCATTAAGTGCTGTTTTTCCCATGATCATACTAGTTCTTGTAAAACTAAAGATATTCTGGGCAAGACAAAAAAAATAATGGCTTACAGTCAAAAGGTGTGCCTTGTGCTACAGCTCTCAAATATACCTGCAGGCTTGGACACCCACAATACGAGAGAGTAATCTTCCCGAATGCTGTTTTCGGTGCATTGTAATAGTCTGGTGGTCGAATGGTTGGTTTCAGGTTGCCTATGGGACCTCCGATATACCTAAGGGTACGTGGAAGTTAGGTCCGGGTTTAGGTGTTGTCTAATGCAATACTACTCTAATGGGTACCAACAGGGTTTACAAGGACTTGCAATAAGGCGAGACAAAAGCTCAAGCCTCTTGAACTCTCATGTATCCCTGCGTGTAGTGCATCGCAAGCTGCAGTTTTATATGCTTAACGACAACTCCCTGTTGTTATTTATAGACGTTGGAACACGTCTCTAGCTTAAAAATGACTAAGGGTCTTGCCCAACAAAATGTCAATCATCAAATTTTCACTAACCATGCATAAATGATCAAGCAATTATCCTTTCAATGAGACCAGAGAAAATGCAAATCCCCTTTTAGTTTCAAAGATGCTCACTTTGATGATGGTGTATAAATGTTTCTTGAATGTAACTTTCAATGAAGCTTATACAACATGATAAATAAACTTTATCCAATTTGTTCCCAAGCAATTCAATAAGCCATTTAATTATAACATCAAGGAGTGAGGGTTATTCAATTCATTCCACATTTTCAATTATGAACTGATAATGGAAACCAATGATTAATGTACAATTTACTAAGTGAGGGTCAATGCTTTGCAACCAACCATTAAAACTGAAATACTAACAACCAAACAGATTTGCAAAATGATAGTCAATATGCAAAATAAGTTTAATCCAAAGCAAACGTTCATATGCTATATCGATTTATTATCCTTTTTTCACCATCAAGCATAATTGAAATGTTCAAGCCTAGATTTCAAAGCATGCATACCAGTAGTATATTTCAACCAGATTTCTTAAGTATGGTACTGTTTCACTTGCCAATGTCCTTGTGTTTTGAGATATGGACTATTGTGGTGGAGGTATTAATGCAGTCACAAGGCGCTCATTAGATCTTAGGAAGCAGATTATGCTATTCACTTATTGATATCCAACTCTATGCCAATATCGATTTTCCAACCTCATTCAACAGTTTGATGTGTCTAACCATTTAAAACCCTGATTCTGACCCCAGCTTATAAAATTGGCCCCCAAGACATAAAGTGAGAAACATTGATATAGAGGCTTGGGAAATCATTGAAGGGTTTCCACTGTTGGCTATAAATTCGCCCAGATGGGATAGCAAATGAAAACCAAACAATGATCAACTTAAGTCTTAAATGTATTTTCTCTCTGCAGTGATGGGGATTTATAACAATTTTATCATAATTGAATGACAGTGACCCCTTCGAATGCTGGTGCGAAGATGATCTAATCTTATAACCCGCAGAGAAAAGAGAATGAAGGTCGAGGTAGCAAATTGTTTGAGAAAGGTAACGATTAGCATAAGAGAAATACCGGTCCAGGCATAAGACAATTGTTGAGGCAATTTTGAACACAGGATGGTCGTTTGAATGCAAGAGAACTCTGCGTAGTATCTCAAATGTGACAGTGTGAACCCAGATTTGAAATTGACAAACCTTGGTGCCAAGATCGACTTTTTTTTTTGAATGATCAAGTATGGCTCGGATCTGTAAGATCAAAAGCCTGTATGTAAGAATCCAAAACATGTGTTAAACCCTGGGTGCAACCTCTGAAACCTTGAGATCTGGCACAGCAAGATTAAAACCCTGCAAAAAGAATCAATGGAGATAGCGAAATAAAGATCGATCTGCAAATTTGATTCAGATAGAAGATCAGCTCAATAAAACAATGGATCGGACCTGTCATTCCCTAGGCTAGGGATAACTAAGGAGATTTTGTTTCGAGGCCCACAGGTCCTAGACATGGACTACCGAGAGCCATATTGATTTGAGCTTGGCCCTGGAGGGTCCATCCTTCTTCTTCAGCACCTCCATCCTATCAGCAGCAGCAACAACATCCATCCCATCGGCTTGGTGCTGAAGCAATAGTGGGTCTTGCTCCATGAGGTAATGAGTCCGGGTATCATGGTATGTGTCACTCTGATTCTCAAAACAATTGAATATGTGCATTTGATTATCCTTTGCTTCATGACGTGTGCTTGGACTTTATGCCTTTTGACTTGTCCATACCTAGGGGGGTGACAGAACGCCCTAGCAAGTTGGTTCCCTTAGGAGTGATTTTCCACTGGGTGGGTTTATGAAAGGTCATTGTTCATTCCCACCATACTTATCATTTTTCATCATCTTCCCTCCCATCTATCCTCTGCATTGGTTCGGTCATTGGGTTTTCCAAGCTAGCAAAGGGTTGTGTAGAAATTCTGAGGTCCTATGAGGCTGCCATCTAAGGTCTGTCCTTGACCTTAGTATCGCTCTAAGTTTCAACTATGTGGCTATCTTTTCTTGCTGTTTTTAGGACAGAAAACAGTCACCAAACTTTCTGCTCAATATTTGATGGTTAAGTGCCCTTTTGAGGTGCCCTTGCAAGTGTTTTCTTTACCCAATGTTAGCACATGAAATATACATCAAATCACATAACACTACCTCTATATCTTTAACTTTAAAATGTTGATCTACACTTCTAAGCATGCATAAATTTGACACATAGATTTTTGGTCAACATGACCCAAGAAAACCCCCCCATGGGGAAAGCCAGTTTGGAGCAGATATATATAGAAGGCCTCAAAGCAAAATGTACAACACAGGATACATATACAAGTGAACCTTGTACAATAGCAACCACTCTCGGATGCCTTGGAGTTCCTTGAAGACCTCCCCACAAGCCTTGTGAAGTAAGGCGCCCCTTGCCTTGGTGAGCCTTTCTTCCTCTTGCTTGCTTTTGAACTTGCCTTGCTCTTGCCTTGCCTTTGTAGTAGACTCCTCCTCTCAAGAAAGCTTCCCACAAAGAGATGGTGTGCCCTCTCCTCAAGTGCGCCCCTTCCTCAAGCAAAAACCCCAAATGGTGCGCCCTCCTTCCCACTTGCGCCCTCTACCCATAAAAATGCGCCTAAGTGGATGAATGAAGACTCTCCATAAGATAGGGAACTCTCCATGGCTAGATGTGCCCTCCCAAAACTCTAGAGTGCGCCCTACTCCTAGATATGTGCATCCTCACTCCCAATAGCTCCCTCTATAGCACAAGAGTAAGCCACCACCATGGGACTGAGCCTTCAAGCAATGAATGAAGCCTCCTCTACTATGAGTGTGCCCCTCTCCTCAAGTTGTGCCCCTCCTCTAGTAAATGTGCCTCCATCCACAATCATGCGCCCTCTACTTGGAAATGGCTAAGACTCCATGGATGAACTCTCCAAGCAAGCTCCTCAACTCAACAAAGGGTTCCTCCAGAGACCTTCATGCAAGTGCGCCCACCTCTCCTCAAGAAATGCGCCCAAGCTCTCCTCCTCTTCTCACAAGTGAAGAATGAATCTCATAAATGCACTATACCCTCCTTTAGCCTCCTTTTGCCAAGCCCTAAAAGATCAATGGCCTCGATCCAATCTAGCCAAGTCTAATCAATGGGTGAGATCTAATCCAAAAATCTCACTAAGGAAACCCACTTTCGTTAGTTGCTTTATGTCTATTAATTCACCCACTTTGTGAATTAATTGTCACTTTATGACTTAAGTGACATAATCCACTTTTGACTTAAATCTCCCAAGTCAAAGTGAAATTAGAATCATAAAGTAAAGTACAATGGTAATAGTCTCCCCCTTTGTGTTTAGAGACTCATAAACACATGGGGACCACTTTCCAAGGTACCCAAATCTCAACAGGTTGTACCTTGCCTTGTGGGAAGAAGGGGCTAAAGGCCCAAAGAGTAAAAGTGCTGGCAAAAGATAAAAGACAAAAGATCAAAACCTTTAGATGCTTCGCCCAGTGATCCTCGAGAAAGCAATAAAAGGCTTCTTAGTAAGAAAAATGAGGGACCCATAATAAATAAACTCAAGACCTAGTTGGAGGATAGGGGGTCTCATCACGAGCCAACCTATTAGGTCCATGGGCATGTAGCGGTATGACACTACCATTCAGCTGGTCACCACACCAGGGTAGTGGCTTTTGGTAGCATAGCCAAGAGAAAGGGGGTGTCATCACGAGCCAACCTTCTCATCTCCGTGAAATGCTTGTGGGTAACACTGTCACTACTAGTCACCACGCCAGGGCAGTGCCCCCCAACTATTCTCTTGAAAGAAAAAACAAAAAGATAAAAAGTAAAAAGGCATTGAATGGGCTAGGAAACATTTGCATCCATGAAAAGGTGCAACTCACCCTCTTCAGAGGCACCCACATGTAAGCCCTACATTTCCCTGTCATCACTACACCCCTTGCCCAAACATCCCCATACCATCTCATGCACTTACATGACCTAGATTGGTCTTCACCTGGAAACATCCCACATCTAAGGAGAAGTAGCCCAATAGGACGCCCTGAAACCCTCTCCAAGCCTGGCTTGTAGAATAGCATAACATCTTTGAGCACTTGTCTGGGAAAGGGGGGTTTTATGCACATGTTTGGGTAACTTGATTATTGGATGTGATTGACATTGCTATGATCCGTGTGACTTATGAGCCCATGGAGGGCATACTTGTTGTTGCTGCAGGACCACACCCGACGGACAGGTACAAATGGGGAGATGATTAGCTCAGACCTTCATAGGGTTAAAATCTCACTAGATGGATGTTGAGACCCCAGCCAGGGGCAAACATATACTAGAGGCTTGCACTGGAGAGAGAGGAGGACATTCCACCAGAGACAGTTTAGCAGGCCTGGACCCAGGGGGGTCTTGCCCTCCCACCATGATGTTGGCCCTTGAAGTCCCTTGATGTCATCATTCAGAGCCTTGATGTTACCCAATTGAGGTATCCAGCTTGAGGATGACTTTGGTTGGTACGTGTGGCAGTTCTAGAGGGGTTTTGAGCCCCAACGTTTCACTTGGATGGCTAACGTCACCCTAAGAGGGGCATGATGTCACCCTAAGACGCTAAAATTAGGGTTTTATTTGACAAATTTGTGTAAAATTGGATTTTTCATGTAAACTGGCCATGTCGTCCCTTTTGACCTAATTTTGTAATTAAAGGTCATTTTGATTGTATAAATAAGGGATTTGGCCCTTGTATTTTTCATCATTCTTTCACTCACACAAGTGAGGTCTGAAATTCGGCTCCCTATTGGCTGAAATTAAGTGGTGCACAACTCTTGGAGGAGGCTTTCTTTGGTATTTTTTGGCATTTTCTTGTTGGAAAGTCTTTAACTATACTATATGCTAGATTATTCTTGGTGAAGGTAAGTGAATTTCTGCAATTCTTCTTTACTTTGAATGGTTATAGTAGATTTACTTTGCATTTTACTAAGATTATGAAATTGTTAGCTTAAAACCCTAGGAGATCAAGCACATGTTATTGTCATTGTCTCAATAGCTTTTCACCTACTAGATTTTGCTAAGAAAACCTATCCTTTGAAGCATGTGCTAGAGCCCTACCATTGTAGCACTCTAGCATCATTTGCTTCATCAAGCCTTTATTTACTTCAAGCTTGAGCTAAAGAAGAAGGAAAACCGCTAGGGCCTAGGGTTACCTACTTTCTAGTAGCCGTTTTCCTTCTAGAGTTTGTTGATTGCGGCCTTGGGTTACCAACACCTCAACCATCATCCCTCTTGTCCTTAGCTCACACATTAACATTTGATTCCTTCAAGATTGCTGCTGCAAAAGGTGACTCCATTAGCCCTAAAGACACTGATCTAGACCTTATGTTTGATTGATTGATGAGAACAACCCTTAAATCTTCTACCTCAAGCTAATTACTAACCTTTCCTAATCCTAGATTAGACTAATCCATTAACATTCTTGCTGCTGTTACAAAAGTAAGCTACATCCAATTATTACAGCAGTAAAAGCTCTTAAAAGCAATTACAAAAGTTGATTTTTACATTGCCTCATTAGCTTCTAACAAGTGCTAGTATATTGCTATTATTAGATTATTGTTTTAGGGCATTTTGAAGCTTATATAAGGCATTGATTGTGAAGCTATCATTTTATATACATTGCTGTTCTAGATTTCTGTTTGCTTCATCTCAAATCAACCTATTGCTTTCATTGACAAAGTTCAAGGTTTTATGAAGAACTAACACAAATTGTACTTGCAAAAATAGTGTTTTCTTGTTGCTTTGTTCTACGCAGGTACACTGAAGCATATCATTGCTTCATTTGTGAAAAATTTGGGACTTTCTGATCGATGTGGCTTGTGAGAGAGGATATCTTTTTTTGATACTTCAACCTTTGCCTTCTCAAAACACCCAGGTCACCGAGAACGTCTCCCCTGGGCTATCATCCCTAAATAGAAAGAGGTGTCTTATTAAGGTGACAGTGATAGGACAACCTCCTGTTATGCCAATTTGCCCTCCTTTAGCCTTTACCTTTGGGACAAGTACAAATTGCGCGATAACAAGACCTACAATTAGATAATAGTTCTAGGGTTTGACATGCAAATACAGATTGATCAATGAAAAATTTCAATCCCTTTGAATCTGCTGGTATGAATTATTGAGAGAAAAAAAAATCGACTAGCAATAACCCTTTGGGAATGATATTCATTTAAGCTCAATAAAAATGGAAAAACGATAAAAAAATGTTTATTTGACTAGAGAAAACCAACAAAAGACCAACTTATCATTCGTTGATGGGGTGTCAAAAACAACAAACAAATTGTCTTGGACAGTGTGTAAAAAACTGCCCAAGATATTAGGAAAAGGTTGATTTACGTAGCTTGCAGGGACCCTGTAGGGTTAGCACAAGAGAAATAGAGGAAAAATAGAAGAGAAACTACTCAAAAGATAGATCAATATCACAATGAATAGCATGAACTAGTAAATCTAATTGCAAGAATTAAACAAACACCAACAAGAAGGAAGGTTCGGAAACAAACACAAAACTTCTTTATTATAGGCTTGTCAAAGGGTTGATTGCACCACAATCAACAAGTCCACAACCGGTACAACGAATATCTTTGCTCAAAGAGAGAATAGTTAGACTAAAGAATGAGAGAGAGAAGAAAGAATGATAGTATGCTTTTGCTGCAAAAATCCCACCAATAACCAATGTAGACCATCCAATATATAGTACCAAGGATGCACTTACCAAGGAGGAGAGACTATGGTGCATAGGAGGTGGAATAGGGAGAGAAGAAATAGGGGAATATGTGCATGAGGGAGTCAGGAAAGCATGCACAAGTGTGAGGAAGAGATAAGTGGGAGAAACAAAGGTGCATGCACATGAGGTGTGGAGTAAAGATCCCATGTGTGAGAAAAGAGGATAGTAAAGGTGTGGTAAAGGAGTGGATGCACATTAGTTAACTTGAAGAATGCGCATGGGTATGTAAGAAATAAGTAATGTGAGATAAATAGAAATTAGAGAGTGAGGAAATAGAGGTTAGGAAGATGACATAAGTGCATGCTCAGAGATGAGAGTGTGAATGTGAGGGAATTGGTGAGTGCATGCGCATAAGTATGGGAGAATGCGCCCTACAAATTAGGAGAAAACACACTTGGGGAAAAGAAAAGGGAAATATAAGATAGGTATGAGAAGGGAAAGCTCTACATAGGCGCACATGTGGAAAATATGCTTAGGAATAGGATGGAGGGTTGTGAGATGGCGCATGCGAAGGGGAGGAAGGAGTAAACATGACAAAGGTACCACACGTTTGGGAGAATTTGAGAGAGTGAGGGCGCATTCAAGGAAGAAGAGGGAGAGATAATGAGAGGAATCAATGCATCTCTAAACTCCAAATTTGGCCATGTAAAACATGAGTTAGCCAAAGACGAAATTTGCCCTATTTTTTTGAGATTTCCCTATTTTTTAGGAAATTAGCATTTTAGAGCAAATTAAGGGGAATTTGGCAAAATTAACACATGGAAAGTGAAGTTATGGCGAGTGACGAAAAGTTAGTGAGAAAATTAAGCCTTGATTGGCTCAATCACCTCATGGTAGTGCCACCTCATCTTATGCGTGTCACCTTTACTTTAATTAATTTTGTCTTTAATAATTTTTCCTTGAAAAGTGTGCCCCCCTTTAATTAATGCCATGTAGATGCCACAACACATTGAAACTCTGCCAAATGTTGGAATCTGACCCTGTCACTTGTCACCTCTGCAGTCGATTGTTAAAAATTCAACCCTCAAACACTTAGTCAATAATAGATTTCAACCTTCTGTTGCCGTCCTAATACACACCTACAAATGTGGAGAAGTCTCCAACCCACTTGGTGTGTCCTTGGAGGCACAAACCTGAATCTAGACCCACTGTCACCTCAATCTGGATTCCTTTCGTCTAGGCTCACTCCTAGGGAAGCAAAGGGGGGTAGATATAGATTTTTTGAGGTCCTATGAGGCTGCCAAAGCAGGTCTGTCCTTGAGATGATTTTTGGCACTAAGTTTTATCTTCAAGACTGTCCTTTGTTGTTGTTTAAGGACAACAAACAGTCAAGTACTTTCTGCTCACAGTTTTGATGGATAAGTGTCCTTTTGAGGTTCCCTTGCAAGTGTTTTATTATCCCAATGTTAGCACATGCAATATACTCAAAAAAAATAACACTACCTCTAGATCTTTACAACTCTAAATGCTGATTTTACACTTCTAAGCATGCATGAAAATGACATGTTTTTGGTCAACAAGACCCTAGAAAAATCCCCCCATGGGGAAAACCAGTTTGGAGTAGATGTATATAGAAGGCCTCAAAGGAAAATGTACAACACGAAAAACATAAACAAGTGAACCTATTACAATAGAAACCCTTCTCGGATGCCTTGGAGTTCCTTGAAGACCTCCCTGCTAGCCTCTTGAAGCAAGGTGTCCTTTGCCTTGGTGTGCCCTTCTTCCTTAGCTTGCCTTTGACCCTTTTCCTTGTGCCTTTGCTTGTGTCTTTAACCTTGCCTTTGCCTTTGCCTTTGCTTTGCCTTTATTGAAGCGCCCTCCTCTCAAGAGTGCCTCCCTCCAAGTCATGGTGCACTCCTATGCTCAAGTGCGCCCCCACCTCTAGCAAAACTCCACAATGGTGTGCCCTCCTTCACCCTTGCGCCCTCTAGACACTATAGTGCGCCTAAGTAAGTGAATGATTCCTCTCCTGAAGATAGGAGCCTCTCCCAAGGTAGATGCACCCCCCAATCCTCTAGAATGTGCCCTCCTCTAGCATGTGCACCCCTCCTCCATAGTATGCGCCCCTATACAAGATGCATGCGCCCTCACTTACCTTTGCCTCCTCTACACCTGTAGAGTGAGCCTCTCCTAGATGAATGAGCCTCCCATAAGAAAGAGGAGCTCTCCTCCACTAGATGTGCGCCCTCCTCACAAGAATGTGCCCCTTC
>JZKD02S1665437.1:0-13635 GCA_000966675.3 Picea glauca | reverse complement strand
GTGCTTTGGATGTTAGGTCTATCAAAATGTTTCAAGAAAAGCAATGGAACAAAACTGAAAATTAAACCATTCATGTGAACCCTTGTACCATTATCACAAGTTCCAAAGAGCTGGATGAAAACACCTTGTGTGCTTATGTGAGTTTAGGGAGAGATATTACAAGAATAAACTAGAATCAAATCATGCCAAAGAGTTTCCAATGGCAATGTTGTAAATGAAACCAGAATTAAGGTGTTAGGTCGTTGGGGTTATAGACCAAATCGTTCATCAATATTCCTCATCGATTTGATTAAAATGCTTCTCAAGTTTTTAAATGTGTTAAAGTGCCTCCCAGATATATGGTATTTAAATGCAAATTTAGCCACTGTTCAGAATTGTAAACCCTCGTCACTAGCACCAGAAAATGACATAGAGACCTCACACATTCAGGTGTCTAAATGAATTGAGGAAATTTGCATAAATCTTCCAAATTCAGCCAGAGCCTAGAGGACTTACTTGTGAATTGGGCGATGTTTGTTGGCTGCAATATCCCACGGTGACAGTGAAATAAAACAACTAAAAGACAAGGGAAAACCCCTGTTTAACCTCCCACATGCTCTTTTACGAGGGACATGTTTTTAGATGGTGTCCAACACAGTTTTAGATGGTGTCCTGAGGTGATGACACATGTTGAAGCAGTGTTCGACACGGTTTTAGGACATGTCCTGAGGTGATGACACGTGTTGAAGCAGTGTTCGACACATACTTTAGCGTGTCATCACAATGACACCACAGATATGGACACTTGGCCCATAAGGGACGTGTCAGGTGACTTAGATGTTAAGTGTGTTTTCTCAATGGTGATTCAGCTTTATTTATATAAGACTTGTCACATCAAATGATATGTCTATTGGCACAATAGGGTCGACCTCAATAACTCAAAATATGATTAATAATTTTCATATTAATTATCTTTTACATTAATTATTAATCACATTAAGGTGGGGCTGACCTGTACCCTTTACATTACAATTAGGGTTACAGGCAGGTTTGACTCTTGAACAATATAGCAAGGGATTTTATACACCCACTAGTGCTCATCCACTAGGGGCACATCCATAGGGATGTCCATATCTCTGGCTCACGACATTACACAGAAGAACTAGTTCTTCACATGTTCACCTGTGCTCGTCCACAGGCACATCCACTCAACATATTTTCTTTTCCTCTGTCTCACACAAGAGAATCATCTGGAGTTTCTCCTCAACTCTGTTGCTCAGAGGAGGCTAATACATCATCTTTATTTCTGTTCTCATGACGATGCACCCAACACTTTGGGATTTCACACGTTCACCTTGTGCTCATCCACAGGCACGTCTAACTCAACAGATTGCCTTTTCCCACTGGAGAATGATCTGGAGTTCTTCTCAACTCTCTGAATGGAGGAGGTCATCTCTACGTTTCAGCTCTGTCTTAGGTAGGAACCACATACCCTACTTAGGGGCTTTCTCTTAGGTTTGTAAGCTGGAGAAAGTCTCGCGTAGCTGCGATGATCCACATCTCATAGGTTTGTAAGCTGGAGAATGTCTCACATAGCTGCAATCATCAATAGTAGTTTCCTTTCTTTAGCAAAGTATTTTGTTAAATATTTTGGGATCTACTCATCTTCTTCTTTGTTTTGTAGCTTGAACTCTATTGTTTGTAGGTCAATAAGGGTTGAGGAAGGATAAATTTTAGATCTGGAAATTTATCCCTTCACCAACTTGAAACCCTCTAAATTTTCTGGTCTTTTAATTCATATTTCTATAACATTTTTTTGGTATATTTCTGCAACAGAATAGGTCATTTAATCATCAATTATATGCTATTTTTATTGTTTAAAATTTCTGGTTTCTTCTAATAGAAATTTTCCAAAGTTTGTTGGTTGTTTTGGAGCTTTTCCAGCAAGTTTTACTTGTTGTTTTTCTACAGATCTGAACCAGTTAAGAGGAGGTGTTGCCCATTTGGGGCCACAAATCATCAACAAACTACCTCCCAAGCAAGGGTATTGAATACCCTCTTCTTCTTCTACTTTCTTACATTGTAAGCAAGCCCAAAGAGAGTCTCTCGGGCTTGCATTTCTCAAGTTCATTAAAATTTCTGCAATTTTTATTTCTTTTGCCTACAAATAGCAAAGAGGCTTGGATTTGCCACCCATGCTAAATCCTAAGCCTAAGATTTAGAAGTATTTTTCAGTTTTAAGCTTTTATTTTGTTGCCCCACTTGTCCTTAAGGCAAGGTTGTGTGGCTAAGTTTACTTGTTTTTCTTTCAAGCTAAGTCATTTCATTTATCTATTTTATTCACCCACTTGGGCACAAAACCGGTAGGATTGTCCTCTATCTTGTGCCTTTGTTGAGGTTGCAAGTAGAGTAGTTATTTTTCAAAGTTATTTACTTTCTTTTCTTGTTTGCCTACAGTGTGCAAAGAGGATTGGCCTAGCCACCCATGTAGTATCGTAAGGCTAGTTTCACATGCTAGATGGCTAATGGTTTATGGTTTATGCTTCTAGTTTCATTTATTTTCCTTTTTAGTTCATTGTGTATATCTCAATAGTTAGAAGCATTTCCTTTTATTTCATTCTTGTATAAGCTCTTGGAAGCATTTTCATTTCTTGTACATTTTCTTAAGTTGGATCTACAAACACTTGTTATTTTATCTATTTTTAAGCTCTATCTCCTTAATCTTTCAACATAAGTAATCTTAATTGTTAAATCAATCAACTTGTAGCTCTAGGAGGATCAATCAATTTAGTAATTAGAGCACCCATTACTGATAGAACTTTCGCCACCAAAAAGGGGGTTTGTGGAGGCTACTTGGGGTGCTAGATCAAGGATGATCTCACGGCACTAGGTGTCCCCCTTGTTGAGTGCCCAAGTTTTTCGGGTTGACCTGTGCAGCTAGGGTAAGGCCTTGTTTTCCTTTCTTATTGAACACCCAACAATCATTTTGGCCAAAGCGGTAGGAGTATTGGGGAAGTCACCTAGTCTAGGCTTGCAGCTTCACCTCACTTAATTCAACCTTAAAATTTACTCACACAACCTAAGCTTCAAGTTCATTATCTATCCTAAGTTGTGTTTTACTTTCCTGCAATTTTATTTCAAGCATTATCTTTGTTGCAATTTACATTTCAATTGAGCATTTTTATGTTTGAATGGTTCATCCTTGAAGTTGCGCATTAGTGCCCTTGGTGGCTTTCTTTTCAAGTTTTTGGTTTCTTGAAGTTGCGCACTAGTGCTTAAGTTGCCACCCTTGAAGTTGCGCACCTCTCCTTTGGGGCCTTCAAGCTTGGGTTGTAAGTTGTTTCTTTGTGGTAAATGCATCTTTGACCTATCTTCCTTTACATCTGCAAAACCAATTAAGTGGTTAGTTCATTGGTGTAATAGATTTGCAATTGCATCTTTCCTTTCTTTTGTACATCTGTAAGTAATTGTATCTTTGTATATTGTTGAATCATCTATCTATTCTTTATTGTTGTAATTGTATCTCATTTAAGTTGTAAAATTATTCTTCATTTGTATTTAGATCTTTGTTATAACTTAATTGACCCCATTGCCCAACCTTAGTGTTGAATTATATAGCTTTGGAAGCTATTTTCCCTATTGTAACTAACCATGTAAATAAAGTTTTGATATAGTGTTAACTTTATGTCAAGCATCAAACATATGACAAGTGTCAACCTTATGCCAAGACAATCATATGCCATGTGTCA
The DNA here is from genome assembly GCA_000966675.3 of Picea glauca. Taxonomy (NCBI): domain Eukaryota; kingdom Viridiplantae; phylum Streptophyta; class Pinopsida; order Pinales; family Pinaceae; genus Picea; species Picea glauca. Next base: position 9,907 of record JZKD02S1665437.1, on the reverse strand, counting down.
ACCTCATAGCACCTCTAAGAGGGTTGCTTAGGGCGGTTGTAGTGGCTAGCTTAGGGACGCTGCTTAAGAGGGCTACTTAGGGTGGTTGGTGTGGCCAGCTTAGGGGGGTTGCTTAGGGTTGTGGTATGACAGTTGTTATACAACTGTCATACAATCCTAAGACAGTGGTTTAGGGCAGCCTCTTGAAGAGACAAAGGAAGTGACATTTAGAGCATTAGGAGGTGGCTCTTGGGAGCTTTATGATGTGGCTCTTGGGAACATTAGGAGGTGACTCTTGGCAGCCAAAGGAGGGTAGGTATGAAAGTTGTTATACAATTGTCATACATTCATAGGGGGCTGCTTAGGGCAGCCAAACCAACTTTTAAAAAGGGGCATTCACTTAACATTTGGATACCTTTGTTTTGCTGGAGTCTTCTGCTAAGGAAAGGCATCTATTTGCTGAAGTATTTTGTTGGTATATGACTGATATCTACTGGAATCTTCTACTAGTATATGGCTGCTAGTTGCTGGAGTCTTCTGTTAGTATATGACAGCTAGTTGTTGAAGTATACCGCTGATACAAGCACTCTATTCTTGCTGAAGTCTTCTGTTGTTCCTTGCTGATATAAGGCTGCTACAAATACTGTGTTAAAGATGCCATAAGTCTGCTACAACAAAAAGGAAATTCAATTGTCTTTTGGTGATTTTGTCAAGCTGATACTATAAGTGTTAGTTCAGCTATTTGTGAAGTTTGTAAGTGCTGAAACAGAGGTATTTTTTCAACCCTTTGAGTCCTAGCTAGTTACTCTAAAGTCTTGTATTGGTATTGTACTTTGTTGAAGAATCTAAAAAGAAGTTTTGGCTAGGTTTTCTACCCCAAGAGGGTTTCCCAGGGTATGTTTGTGTTCTCTCTGTGATTCTCACTTTCAATAATCCTCATATATGCAGATGTATTGGTATGTTGGTTGTATGCTATAAATTTTTTAAATTTTCCTACATGCATCAATTTTTCAACATGGTATCAGAGCTTCCTTGAAAGAAGCCATTTCTACAGAGAGTTATTAGATTTGTGGAGACTACAGTGTTTCAGTTTTTTTGAAGGAAGTAAAAAACAAGCACAAGATGATGTCAAGCACTAAGCTTGATGAGAAACCTGAGGGACATGATAACTTCAGAGCATGGAAGTACAAAATATCCCTTGTTCTGGAAGAAAATGACTTATCAGATTATGATATGGAAGAGGTTGCAGAACCTAAGGAAGAAGAAGTTAAGGTAAGTACAGGAAGAATATGATAAGGGCAAAGAGAATAATTGTGGATTCTATAAAAGACCATCTTATTCCTCATGTATCATCCTTGAAGACTCCCAAAGAGATGTTTGATGCTCTATCTCGTCTATATGAAGGAAGGAACATAAACATGAAGATGGCTTTGAGGACTCAACTCAAAAATGTAAAGATGCAAAAGTTTGAATCTATTCATGCCTTCTTTACAAGAATTTCTCAGATTAATGAACAAATTATACCGATCGGTGACTTAGTTGAAGAAGCTGAGTTAGTAATGACTACTCTGAATGGAATTCCAAAGTCATGGGACTCTTTCATAAGAGGAATCTGTTCAAGAAGTAAGTTAACAAAGTTTAGTAGGCTGTGGGAAGATTGTGTCCAAGAAGAAGCAAGACTGGGAGCAAGAGAAGAAAAGCTAAGTGATGATGAAGATCAAGCTCTTGTAGCCCATTTCGCTCGTATTCACTATAAAGCCTTGCCAGTTGTCAGCAAGATGGTGAAAGGCCTTCCATAAATTCAAGTGTTACATGATGGTGTGTGCAAAGGATGTGCACAAGGAAAGAACGTGAAAAAGCCTTTTCCAAGCAATGACAGTAAAGTAAAAGGAGTTCTGGATCTAATTCATTCAGATGTGTGTGGACATTTGTCAGGCACTTCACTCAGTGGGTATGTTTACTATGTTTCTTTTATTGATGACTTTTCTCGCAAAACTTGGATTTATTTCTTAAAGAATAAAGATGAAGTCTTTAGTAAGTTTAAGGAATTTAAAGCTCTTGTTGAAAATCTTTCTGAGAGAAAAATAAAGGTTTTAAGATCCGATAACAGAGGAGAATTCACATCTGGTGAATTCAAGGAATTCTGTAGAGAAGTTGGGATTAAGAGGGATATTTCTACTCCATATAATCCTCAGCAAAATGGTGTTGCAGAAAGAAAGAACCAATCAGTTATGGAAGTAGTTAAAGCCATGATTCATGATCAAGACTTATCAATGTACCTTTGGGCAGAAGCAACAAGGACCGTTGTATATGTATAGAACATAAGTCCTCATAAAGTTCTTGAAAATAAAAGTCCAGAAGAAGTGTTTTTTGGAGAAGTTCCAGAGGTTAGTCATCTAAGGATATTTGGTTGTCCAATGTATATTCATATTCCCAAAGGACAGAAGGACAAAGTTGGATCCGTCAGGTAAGAAGGGTATATTTGTCAGATACAACGAAACATCAAAGGCATCTAGAGTATTTGTCCCTGGATACAAAAATATTGAGATCAACAGAGATGAAATCTTTGATGAAGATGCATCTTTCTGCAAATAAAAAAGAAATCATGTAGATGAGGTATATGATGACGAACCTACAACTTCTAAAGTACCAGATACAGAACAAGAAGAACATGTACCTGAGAATCATGATATGATGGAGCCTCATAATCCTGTTGATTCACCCACATAAGTGATGACATATTAGAGAAAACCAGGTTGGGCTTGTGAACTCATTCAAGATGCAGGAAGGTATGGTGCCCCAAATAAGACTTTCAAAGAAAGTAAAAGACTTTGATTATATTCCAACTATGTTGCACTTGTGTATAACATCATTGTTGCAGAACCTTCCAGCTATGAAGAAGCCACTGAGAAGAAAGGGTAGCAGGATACCATGATTGAAGAATATCAATCAATTATAAAAAATGATGTTTGGGACATAGTTCCGAGACTAAAAGAAAAATCTGTGGTAACATCTAAATGGTTATACAAAATTAAGCATGCTGTTGATGGTAGTATTGAGAAATACAAAGCAAGGTTTGTAGCTCGTGGGTTCTATCAAAAAGAGGGAATAGATTACGAAGAAACCTTTGCTTATGTGGCAAGATACACTTCTGTTAGAGCTACTATGGCTATAGTTGCAAAGATAGGATGGAAACTACATCAGATGGATATAAAAACTGGTTTTTTGAATGGTGTGATAGAAGAGGAAGTGTATGTGGAGCAACCACAAGGATTTCAGACACATGACAATCAGACATATGTGTGCAGATTAAAGAAAGCCTTGTATGGCTTGAAGCAAGCACCCAGGACATGGTATGGAAGAATTGATAATTTTCTGATGAGCTTGTGCTTTATCAAGTGTAAAGAAGATTCCAATCTCTACTATAAGATTGAGAATGATGATCAGGTGATCTTACTATTGTATGTGGATGATTTGTTTCTAACAGAAAATGAAAATCTCATCATTGATTGCAAGAAGAAGTTGGCTTTGGAATTTGAAATGAAAGATCTGGGTCAGATGCACTATTTCCTAGGTCTGGAAGTGTGGCAGAATCCAGGTGAGATTTGTCTTAGTCAAGGAAAATATGTTGTGGAAATTCTAAAGAGATTTGGAATGATGGATTGTAAATCCATGACTACACCTATGATGACAAATCCAAAGTTATTATGTGATGCTTCATCAGAGATAGTGGATGCCACTTTGTATAGGCAAATGATTGGTTCGTTGATGTATTTAACAAACACAAGGCCAGACATATGTTTTGTTGTGAACACTTTAAGTCAGTATCTGGTTGAACCCAGACATGTTCATTTGATTGTAGCAAAACATGTGATGAGATACTTGAAAGGTACACGATTGAGTATGGTATCAAGTATGATGCAGATTGTGAGTTCAGACTACAGGGATACTCTGATTCAGATTGGGCTGGTAGTGTCACAAATCATAAGAGTACTTCATGATGTTGTTTTAGTTTGGGATTAGGTATGATCTCATGGTTTAGCAGGAAGCAAACAAGTGTTGCGCTCAGTACAACTGAGGCAGAATATATGGCAGCATGTTTAGCATCTACTTAACTTGCATGGCTACGGAAATTACTTTTAGGATTATTTGATATTGAGTTAGATGCTACTAGTATCTGCTGTGACAAACGAAGTTGTATAAAGTTGTCAGTGAACCCCGTGTTTCATGACATATCAAAGCATATTTGAATCAAGTATCATTTTATCTGTGATGTGGTAGAAAAGGGAGCAGTGAAGCTTCATTATGTGGCTACCAATGAGTAGGTTGCAGATGTGCTAACCAAACCTCTGTCAAAGGTGAAGTTTAAGTACTTCAGAGACAAACTTGGACCGGTCCCTCATAAGAGGGAGTAAGGAGCTGCATATGGGATTCTGGTGACAGTAGCGGGCAAGTCATTTACAGGTAGGATGTGGGCTATTCTATTTTATTCTTATCCAGTATGAAAAAGGACTGGTTCTAAGATTACTCATCCAATATGAAAAAGGACGGGGATTGAGTAAGAAAGTTCTTGGTCAACTGTATAGCTTCCTCTAGCATATGGTTAGTAGGACAGTTCTTGGTGAACTGCACAAACAGTTCTTGGTGCACTGAGTGAATAAAAATCCTATAATGACATCAGTGTGCTCACTAGAGATGCTACTGATCCCAATGCTATCTATGGATACAAAACTTCTCTTGATGAATAGATTCTACATGGATCAACAAGTCAATATCCAAGTAAAGACAAATGGATGTAACAGTTGGTATTAGGAAAATACCTTCCTTGTTAAGTGGGAGTGTTTTATTATTTAGCTTTGGAAGCTATTTTCTCTATTGTAACTATCCATGTAAATAAAGTTTTGATATAGTGTCAACTTTATGTCAAGTATCAAACACATGACAAGTGTCAACCTTATGCCAAGACAACCATATGCCATGTGTGGACCTCATAACACCTCTAAGAGGGCTGCTTAGGGAGGTTGTAGTGGCTAGCTTAGGGAGGCAACTTAGGGCGGTTGGAGTGGCCAACTTAGGTGGGTTGCTTAGGGTGGTGGTATGACAGTTGTTATACAACTGTCATACAATACTTAGACAACAGTTTAGGGCAGCCTCTAGAAGAGACAAAATAACTTACATTTGGGAGCATTAGGAGGTGGCTCTTGGGAGCTTTAGGAGGTGGCTCTTGGGAGCATTAGGAGGTGACTCTTGGAAGCCAAAGGAGGGCAGGTATGACAGTTGTTATACAATTGTCATACATTCATAGGAGGCTGCTTAGGGCAGCCAAACCAACCTGTAAAAAAGGGCATTCGCTTAACATTTGGATACCTTTGTTTTGATGGAGTGTTCTGCTGAGGAAAGACATCTATTTGTTGAAGTATTTTGCTGGTATATGACTGATATGTACTGGAATCTTCTACTAGTATATGGCTGCTAGTTGCTGGAGTCTTCTGCTGGTATATGGCAACTAGTTGTTGAAGTACTGCTGATACAAGCACTCTATTTTTGTTGAAGTCTTCTGTTGTTCCTTGCTGATATAAGACTGCTACAAATACTGTGTTAAAGCTGCCATAAGTCTGCTACAGCAAAAAGGAAATTCAGTTGTCTTTTGGTGATTTTGTCAAGCTCTTACTGTAAGTGTTAGTTCAACTATTTGTGAAGTTTGTAAGTGCTGAAGCAGAGGTATTGTTTCAACCCTTTGAGTCCTAGCTAGTTACTCTAAAGTCTTGTACTGGTATTGTACTTTGTTGAAGAATCTAAAGAGAAGTTTTGGCTGGGTTTTCCACCCCAAGAGAGTTTCCCAGGGTATATTTGTGTTCTCTCTGTGATTGTCTCACTTTCAATGATCCTCATATATGCAGATGTATTGGTATGTTGGTTGTATGCTGTAAATTTTTTAAATTTACCTACATGCATCGGTTTTTCAACACTTAGGCACTAGTCATAGTTGACTTAGAGAAAGAGATGCTTTTTATTAAAGGTTTGCATTGTATTGCTACCTCTCATATAGGCTAGCTCCCCCTTACCTCTAACCAACTAAAATTAACTCCTAGAATTCATCTAATAATTCACATAGTAACTAGGGTCTACCCCGCTTGGCTTCCCTAGGAGTAAAGCCTAGATGGAAGAAATCCAAATCGAGGTGACAATGGGTTTGGATTTAGGCATTGTGTCTCCAAGGACACACTAAGTGGATTGAGATTTTTTTGACGTTTGTCAGTGTGTATAAGGAAGGAAGCACTACCAACTGGGAATCTGAAGCACTAAGCTTCTTCCAGTTGGTAACCATGGGTGTTGACAGAGGTCTGTAGTGCTTCATTTGAAATATGTTCAGAATATCTGTAGCATACTTCCCCTGCTCGAGAAATATGTGCCTCTCCTCCTGCCATACCTCCATACCCAGAAAATAGTGCATCAACCCGATGTCACTCATCTCAAACTCTGATGCAATTCCTAGCTTGCACTCAACTATGAGATCCTCTGCGCCTGTGATGAACAAGTCATCCACATACAGAATGAGAATGAGCGTGTCCTCACCTCTAATGATGTAATAGAGGTTAGGATCAACATTGGTCTTCTCGAAACCCATCTGAAGCAAGTATGTGTCAATACGTGAATACCAAGCTCTGGGAGCTTGCTTCAGACCATAAAGTGCCTTTCTCAAAAGGCACACATGAGACCCCCTCTCACTCAACTTGAACCCCTGTGGCTGCTCAATGTACACCTCCTCCTCTATAAAGCCATTTAGAAATGCAGTCTTCACATCCATTTGATGTATCCTCCAACGCATCTTCGCCACTATGGCAATAATACTCCCGATCGATGTATATCTCGCAATTGGTGCGAATGTCTCATCATAATCGACTCCCTCTATCTAAGAGAATCCTCGCGCCACAAATCGGGCCTTGTGTTTCTCTATGCTGCCATCTACAACATACTTGGTTTTGTACAACCATCTGGAAGTCTCAACTGACTTCCCCACTGGCCTCATAACCACCTCCCAAACATCGTTGCGCATAATGGAGTCATACTCCTCCAGCATGGCCTCTCGCCAAACCTTCTGGTCTACTGCCTACGCAAATGTCTGTGGCTCAGTATCTAAGATACTCGTCACTAAAGACAAATAGGATCCAAACCTCACTGGAGGTTTACTCTCTTTGAATTGTCTCTTGGGCTCTTCTACGTTCTCCTTGGCTTCCTTAAGGGTGTCCTGAAACGATCTAGGTTTCCTCTTCCTTGAAGTAGTCAATGGAGAAGCAAGATCTGCCTTCCCAAGAGTATCTGCCTCAGGTCTAGTCTCAACACTTTGAGATCCTGAAGCCTCTACCCCCTCTTGTCTGAACGCCCTTTGACTGTGACTCTAAAGCTGTGCAAGGTGACCTTGTCACCCCTGAGGCCGGCGTACCAAAAACCTGAGGTTGTGCCCCCTCTGAGATATCAATCAGTGCCTCTGCATCATCCTCCACATTGATTCTCGACTCGAGAGATCTCTGAAAATCACTACCCTCCTCAAATCTGACGTCTCTGCTCACCACCACTCTCCTCAGTGATGGAAAGTAAATCCGGTCGGCTTTGGAAACCTTTGACTATCCAACTAGAATCCCCTGCTAGGTTGTGGGGTGTAGCTTTGTCCTCTTCTCTGAGGGGACATGAGAATAGGTCAAGCACCCAAAAATCCTGATGTGCAAGACATCGAGCCTCCTACCAGTGAAGGCCTCCTCAGGAGTCATCTTCTATAATGTCCTCACTTTGGGACATCAGGGTATTACATAGTGTTATGATGACTAGGGTAGCCAGTTTGAGATTATAGCGAGTACATGAGCTATTGAGGGATATTTTGGGGTCCAACTTACATTGCTCATCCTATTTCATCATTATGATCCATTTCGCACAGGTTGGCTTTGGTTTGCGACAATTTCTATGATTTTGAGTATTTTGAGCTATAGGTTAACTAAATTCACTGAAGAGGTCCTTTTGGGCACAATACTTGGAGGAACCTCTTAGTGTAATAACTCATTGGAATCGGGAGGAACAACACTATAGGATAGAATGATGAGAAGTGACTTTCAGTGGCCAGGGAAGCCACAAGGAGAGATAAGGCGCTTTTTAGAGGTAAAAAGGTTAATTAATTAATTAAAGTGATTTAATTAATTAATTAAATATTAATAAAGTAAAAGTCACTTTGGAGGGACAAGGTGAGCAGGAAGTATAAAGAAGAGGCAAGGACCTCTATTCTCTCATTTTTCATTCATGTATGATTATCATTTTGATATCTGGCTTCTAGCTAGAGAGCCCATACCTTGGGGGTTTTGAGGGTTTTGACTTAACAAACCGTAGAGGACGATTCAATGGTGAAAGATTCCACCTAGCTTGTCCCAAGCTTGGTCTCGGGGATGCAATACTCCCCCACACCATTCTAGTTCAGATCTACTTAGTGCAGGAGGGTTCTACACCAGCCATAGGCACAAGAAGAGAGAAAGGGCGCACCATTGGGGGTTTCCAACAAGGGGGGCACACCATCCATTGAGGGAAGTTCATTGCAGGTGATTGGTGGGGCTTTTGGAGATTCTAGCACCTGGGTTTTCATTGCAAGGTCTTGACCATTAGATCTAGTGCATTCCAGAGGAGTTTTATGTGCCATTTGATTTATTGGATGCATTGGACGAATTGGAGGAGAGGAGCACACTTCAGAAAGTGATTTCAGCCATTTGGTAGATCAGATCTTCATCATTTCGCTTGGGACTTCACTAGGGAGGTAACCGATCCCCGATCTATCATTCTAGTGGTTTTGTGGAGCATTTGGAGGCCTCTAGGAGGCAGGTCGAATTATCTAGGGTTTCAGGCATCCAGGGGGGTGCACCATTCCTTGGAGGGAGGCTAGATCCATGACTTTGAGAGGGATCTTGGAGATTTGAGCACTTGGGTTGTTCTTGTAGTATCCCGATCGACTATACTACTCAAATTGGGGTTCATTTGGAGGCTTCCTTCAGTTGGGCCAAATTATTGAGGGTTTTCTGTCACCCAGTAGGGTGTGGCATCATCCAACTTGGTGGTTTTGGTGCTTCATACGACCTAGATCTATTCTTGCATTGGTCTTCATTGAGTATTCAGCCTTTGGAGGCTATTGGAGCATTTTGTAACAACTCATATATTATCTCTTGGAGCCATCTGATGTTATTCCAGGTCAGCATCCACTTTGTATCAGGTTCTTTCTTTTCATAATAATAAAGGTCAGATCTATCCTTTTGGGGTTTCATATCTTGTGTATGGTTAGATCTTGTATTTCATTGAGTACATCTGTAGATGTGTGCTTAATAAACTAAATACAACCCTAAGGCCGAAACTTGAGTGGTCAACTTGCAAACACACACAAAGAAATAGTTAAATCAGTGGATAGTTAGTGTTCCAAGTGAAAAAATTGGCTTGGGAACATTACAGTGGTATCAGAGCTTAGAGTCCTGCCAGCCTGAGGGGTCTTCCATAAGAGAGATGGATATTAAGGATTTTTCTAGAGAGGTTGTACGTTGTGAATGGGAATACTACTACGACCTTAGTGAGAGAACTAGGTCCCAAGTAACATTCCAACAATATTTATCCATAAAAAATCCTAGGTGGAGTGCAGATGAGATTACATTTTGGGTGAATAAGATAGAGGAATACAGAGCTACCGCAACTAGATGGAGGGAAGCACAGAGTAACCCCACACCCAGTAGGAGCACACAACTTTGCTACAGATGCAAGGTGCCTTGGGAACCATATCATAGGTGTAGGGGTAAGGGTAAGAAGCATATTATTGAGGTGCGCTATGACAATGATGATGAGGTATGATAGGATGGATCGATAGATGCTTATCTGGAGCAATCTGATGAGGCTAGTGACTTTGGCACAG
>JZKD02S1665426.1:71835-81979 GCA_000966675.3 Picea glauca | reverse complement strand
CATTGGGGGGTCAACAATGGGATTCTTTTGGTATTTTATCTTGGTCTTTTTACTTGATGAAGAAGTAGGGATATCAACAATCTTTTGGTATTGTTCTGACAAAGAGAGGGTTTGTGCAAGGGATTTTGGGGTTCTTGGAGAGCGAGGCTTGGATGGAGAGATAGTTTTTAATCAAATTGGTAGATAAAGGCATCCCAATGTTTCCCCTGTTTCTCTAGTTCGACAAGAATGAGGAGTTTGATCAAGCCATGGTGGAAGAGACTGTTGTGGGGATTAGTCACATTTTTGCTCACTTGAGAGGACATCTTCTCCAATATTTTGAGAAAATAGAAGGGGAAGTTCAAGGGTTTGTTGAACAGAAAATTAGCCAGCAATCTAAAATGACAATCTTTGAAAGTAGAGTATCTACCTTCACGTGTAATTAACCTTGTGATGACGATGAGGGGATTGACCAATTCTGCCTTTATCCACTCCTTAACATACCCTTTTTCTCTTGAAATGCTCCCGAACTCATGCTTAAACACCCTGTTGTAACTTGAGCACAACAATTGGTGGTTTTTGAACCATCTATATCCCATTCTTCGTGAGAGACCCTACATGAGTTTTCTTACCATTGAAACCAACTCCAAATTGCATAGAGAGGTCATCATCGTGGCCCTGCAAGCTAGAAATAAATGCCCCCCAGCCAACGCGCAAAAATAGTTCCCTACACTGTGAAAATTCGGGAATGGAAAACAAGTCTGCATAGGAGGAGGGTTCGTATCTCCTGGGCATTGTGATAGAGGTGGAATTCACCAAGAAAGTGTGAAATCGAGCCAAGAAATGACATGAATTTAGCACAGGTCGAATGCATTTTTAAAAGAGGACAAGGTGGCAGAGGTTGGACACTATTTCTTAATGCAGAGGAGAGAAAATGGTAAGGGAAAATGAGATAATAGAGTGCCCAACCCAATTTTGGATGGACTTAAGGTGGAATACATTGCACACATGTGCACACAAGCTGCCATGTGTGGAGAATTCAAATTCGAAGGCTCGATTTTTGGGCAAGGTAATGGTGCATATTTAGATCAATGTCCAAGTCTTTTGACTTGGACATTTGATCATAAACATATGAAGCATATTTTAATCAATGCCTGTAACCAAATTAATTGAATGTAAGTGAATTCTGGTTACCTAGAATCTAGGATAGTTACTGGTGTGTAATTCACATGGCACCTCATTCGGAACCTCATACAACACTTCATCTGGTACCTCATACGGTACTTCATCCAGTACCTCTGTGTTAAGTGAATTTTCACCTCTTATAATGGATAGCTTGCAAATTTGAAGTATTTTTTACAATCACAATAGTTAATGAGAAGAGGCAAGATGCTCCATGCTCACTCAATCTTCTTGCATATGACATATAATGTCAAAATCTACAATGAATGGGTTATAGAAAGCATAAAACATGTGTTTTCAAACCTACAATCAACATCTTGTAAGGAATGATAAACCGATAAAGAGTTGTCTTTTAAGTATGTGTTCAGTAATTTATAGCACAAGAGAGTTTAAGTATTTCAAAAAATAACATGACTATCATTATAATAACCGGTATCATAGAAATAATACAAAAATTCTTGCAAAGATATACTTCTATAGGAAATGATCATTTGTCAGCTCATGAATCCCTCCCCCACACCTAAGTATTGTGACACCTCACAAACAAAAGTATAGGAAACTAGTTAGTATCCCCCAATAGTAGAAGATTTATATTATGTCAAGTGCAAAGGTAAAATTTCATATCTCGGTCTGACAACACAACTAGACAATGGCCCCACCTATAGGATAAGAGATCCTATGTATAGATAAGAAGAGGTAGGAAAGAGAGTTTCAAGATAGTCTTAGAGTTATTTCCCAATGGCAAGTTTCTGAGATTCATTAACTGTAGCTTAATCACACATACTTCATGTCAGCTTTGTCTGCAAGTAATGTCGTACATCAGGACAAGTTTAAATTTATGATTTATTTTTGTCAGATTACCATCCTCACTAGGTAGAATGCCCCGCTGCCAACAAGCTTGTTCAGTACTCCGGTGGGTTTACCTAGTCATACCATAGGTTGGTACCCACTGCCAGCAGACTTGTTCAGTATCCCGACGGGTTAGCCTCTTAAACCCTCAGAGACTGACCCTCCATCTTTTAAGATTTTAGTATAAGATTTCTTATGCAAGAAGATGGGGGAACAACTCTGAAACAACTTTTTCTTTCTTTTTATTTTTTTTTAAATTGGGATGGTATTTATGTTAGAGGATGAATCTCCATTATATTACTTAGTGATTGTCTCGATGTAAGGGGTACATAAGTGAGCATGGCCTGTCTAAAGATATGATACAATAAAGCTATTTAGTGTGTAGTGGATGGTACCATTGAGAAAGAACAAAAAGTTATTTCTAGGCTCAAATTACTTTCTTCCTTGTAGTTATTGTGATGTTTCCATGACTAACTGCTAATTAGACTTCCTTGTTACTCTTTGATAAAGACACATGACTCACTTACTTAGGTTTCTTGGAAAAAATGTACGAGAGACCTCTAGGCTTGATAGTTATGGTATCACTTCCTTATATAGTGGTGAAGAGTTTCAAGAGCAACTGCTTTAGAATGCCTTAAAAATTGAGAATGTTTGCAAAAATATGGGTAACTACAGTAAGTCAATATTCATTTGATTCTTTAACAGACACAAAATTCAAGTATAACAATGTTTTGAAGAAAGATCCTTGAAACTATGTACTCCGGTGAAATAATTACTTACAGAAACCTCTAAAGTTTCCTTATTAACAAAATTCAAAAACTATTTACATATGTACAATAGGAAATTTAGAAAATTTTTCAAGAATATGGGGGACTTCCCCATCTACTAAGGCCAATGCCTTGTCAACTGTCATGACCTGTAGAAAATCTTCTTTGGAAATGGGCTTATGATAAAATTTAAGTCGGTGTCCATTTACCACAAAGGAGACTTGTCCATCATCAATTGTTTTAATTTTTACATCTCTATTTTCATATAGAGTGTCTACTTCGTAAGCGCCCAACGAATGGGTGGTAAGTTTTCCTTTGAAGGCTTTGGATCAGGAATCAAACAACAGGGCCCAATCACTAGGTTGGAAGTGCTTCTTTTTAATAAACTTGTCATGCCACTTGCTCCTCTGGTACTGGACTAATATTGTCCATTGGATGGCATCTTGCCTGATTTCATCCAACTCATTTAGTTGTACAGATCGTTTATTTTGAGCCTCATCTAGGTTCAATCCTAACTCTCTGGAAATACAAAAGGTCCTTACTTGGAATTCTATAGGTAAACGTACTTGTTTCCCATCCACTAGCTCATAAGGGGTATGCCCAGTGGTATTTCTCCAGGTAGTCCGATATGCCCAAAAATCCTATCAGATCCTATCAGCCCAATCCCGGTAATGTAACTGAACAGTCTTGGTCAAGATGGCTTCCAGAATTTTGTTTGTGGATTCTACCTAACCATTGTCTTGCGGGTGGTATGGAGAAGATTTACGGTGTTTAATCCCATATTTATCTGTTATCTCTTTCATAAGCTTGGAAGTGAACTGAGTGCCTTGGTCAGTAACAATTTCATGAGGGACACCAAAGCGGGTAAAGATGTCTTCATAGATAAATTTTACAACAGACTTCTTTGTAGCCCTGAATAGGGCTTTTTCGTTTACCCATTTGGTTACATAGTCTGTACAAAACAAAATATAGTTCTTTCTACAGGACATGGGTGAAATTGGTCCTACAAAGTCGAGGGCCCATTTTTCAAAGGGTTCTATCATAACCTGGGCCTGCAAAGGCATTTTTTCAGATGATGTAGGTATTCCTATCCTTTGGAAACTATCACAACTTCTCACATACTTGGAAACATATTTGAAAATTCTAGGCCAATAGTAACATGAATGTAATACCTTATATGTTGTACATTTGTTAGAAAAATGGCCACCACATGGTCCATCATGACAACTTCATAGTATATCAGGTACCTCGTCCTCTCAGACACATCTACGAATAATCAAATCAGGACCTCTGTGAAAAAGATCATGACCAATCCAAGAGTAATTAGCACTCTGTGTAATAATTTTCCACTTTTCATCAGGTGACAAATGCGACGGTAACTTCCTAGTAGCCAGATAGTTTTCCATATCCGCAAACCATGGGGTATTAATAGAAAGGGAAAAGAGGTGCTCATATGGGAAACTATCATCTACAGGGATTTCATCATCCTCATTTTTTATTCGGGAAAGAAAGTCAGCTACTACATTATCTTTCCCAGGTCGGTCAAGCACAGTAATATTAAATTCTTGCAATAACAAGAGCCACCTAGTGACTCGGCCATTAGTTATAGGTTTGTTCATGAGGAACCTAATGGAAGAATGATCAATGTGTAAAAATACTTCATAACCTATAATGTAATGACGAAACTTGTTAATAGCATGAACAACTGCTAAGAACTCTTTCTCAGTGACTGTGTAGTTCAACTAAATAGGGGACAAGTTCTTTCTTACAAAATAAATGGCATAGGATTGTTGGTCCTTTTTATGCCCTAATACCCCTCCTATTGCGGTGTCAAAGGCATCAGTGGATATATGAAATGGAAGAGTCCAATTGGGCCCTCTAAGAACTGGTGCCAGAGACAACTTATCTTTTAGAGTTTCGAAGGAAGTTTGACACTGCTCAGTCGAAACAAAATCAACATCTTTTATCAATAATCCAAACACAGGTGTAGCGATCTTTGTAAAATTTTCAATAAACCGTTGGTAATATCTGGCATGTCCAAGAAAGATTCTCACCTCTTTCTGAGTCTTGGGTGGAAGTCTAATAATGACCTCAATCTTTTTAGGATCGAATTTTATCCCTTCAGATGAAACATGATGTCCTAGAACCACTCCTTCAGTTAACAACATTTTTCATTTTTCATGACTCAAAGATAGGTTCATTTCCTGACATCTGATGAGGAATTTTTCTAAGTTGTCTAAGACTTCCCGGTAAGTGTTTCCATAGACTATGAATTCATCCATGTAGACCTCCACACAATCATGAATAAGATCAGAAAATATCCCTAGTACTGATCATTGAAATGTGGCAAGAGTGTTACACAATCTGAATGGTACACCCTATAGGCATAGGTGCCCCAAGGACAAGTAAAGGTAGTCTTTTTTTGGTCCTCATGTGCTATAGGAATATAGTTGTACCCACTGTACCCATATAGAAAGGAGAAATACTTCTTTCTGGACAAGGTATCTAGAACTTGGTCCATGAAAGGGAGAGGAAAGTAGTCTTTCATAGTGTCTTTGTTCAGTTCCTGGAAATCAACACAAATTCTCCATTTCCCAGTCACATTCTTTGGAACCATTACAAGTGGGTATACCCACTTACTGTCGGATATGGGATAGATGAATATAACATTTAACAACTTTTGGATCTCCTCCTTGACTATATCTTTGAGTGTTGGGTTCATCCTTCTTCGGGGTTGCCTAACATGTGTCACTTCCCCCTGGGTATATATGTGATGGATGCATGTGTCAGGCTGTATACCCGTCATGTCAATGTATTCCCATGCAAATTCTCTCATTTGTTCTTTAAGGATATCTACTAATTGTTTCTTTTGGTCTGTATCTAGCCCAGATTTTATATGTAAAAATTTCCTTTGACTAATCTTGTAGGGCATAGTATAAGAGATGGAAAACTCATCTATTTCAAAAATAAAAGATGTCAAATACAAAATGGATGGGTCTAATTGTTCTTGAAGTTCTTCCCCAAACATGTACTCAAATTGGGGAAAAGACTGTGGAACATACACACATGTGATAGAAAAAGTGAACTGGTTTAGAACATTTTATGGTGTATGCTCCGGAAGTTCCCTTGCATGGTCACTAGGCAAAATAGGTTCTTCCCAGTCTTCATTCTCGTATGGACATTCAAGCCACCATAGATTCTCCATAATAGGTTGAGTTATAGGGTAAATGGTGATCTTATGGATAGAGAGACCATTCGAGATGGTCATTTCGCCTTCTCTATAGCCAATAAAAGCATTAGCTATGGCTAGCCAAGGCCTTCCCAAAATAACGGGATGGCCTCTAGTAGGATCCTTTGAATGAATGAAAAGAAAATCTACGGGTTACTCCCATGAGGCTAAGGTGACATAGACCCCCGACCCTCTGGCTGAGATTCGCACAGGATCGTTTTAAATTATCCTTGAGCCGAAGTGGCTCCCTCATATCCCTATTGGAACCTCACGAATATGATCCATAGGTACTTTGTGAAAACCCTCCCTATGCAACTTAACACCAAGCGTAAGCCTTACGTCTCCATGCGACCACAACCTGGCCTTAGCACAAGCGTTTTTCGAAACTCGTGAGTTCGTGAGTCGATGACCCTCAAATCTTCTTTCTCCAAACCTTTGATACCCAAGATGCGATATGCATGTGGCTCCCTCCTCGCTAGCACCTTCCACACATAACCACTAGCTAGGGATAAGTGCTAGCACTACTTGCAACTCACGACTTCGTGAGTTGGAGTGTTGAGCCCTCATGCTCCTTCTTTGCGAAACCTTGAAGCATGATAAGTTAGTGATGGGTTGACTCCCTCCTAGATGACATGTGTCCACCACCTGTCACCCACTTACACCTTTCTCTAGGTGCCTGTTGTTACGCCACCTGTTAACCATGTGGTCCCCACCTAACAGATGTGACACGTGTTTGCACGATCCCTCGACGATTGGCACTTCGTGACTTTAGTGATCAATGTGCAACTCCTTCACCCTCCAAAACCCCAATACACGATGTAGTAAGGCACCAAATATCACAACTCTCCTTCCTCCTCGATCGATGGTTCAAGTTGAATCATGATTTCATGATTTAGGGGTTTGTAGCGCAAAGAAATCCGCCTTCCAGCTCACGATACCCGAATTCGCGAAATGGACCGATGGCCAAGATCTATCCGAGATCGATGGTCAATCCTATGGTTCTCATGATTTCACGACTTATCCACAGATAATTCTGACCATCCGTTCTACTCTTATGTGTGACTTCCCAAGGATTAAACCCCTTGCACCTTCTTCCAGATCCAACGACTATTGGTCCTTGGTACTAGATCTGATGACCAAGATATTTTTTTCTATGCACCTCGCAGGGACTAAACCCCGTGCATATATCCCTGATCTAGTGGCTCTCAGGCCACTGCACTCTAGATCTGATGGCTATTGTTGCTCCTTCCTAAGCATGCACTCTCTCTGAGCCTTGGAAGATTTCGAATGCCTCAAAGGCTAAAAACTTTGTTCTTTATCCCACGAGTCCATGACCTTTAGCTTTGCCTGCATTACTAAAAACTCTGCCCTCCTAAGCTTTGTTCACTCTGAAACCTCAAAGGGCTTCTTGACTTCTACACTCCTTGTAGGGTCCCTACACACAACTGTGCTATCCATCCTGAGCTTTTCCTTCTCGAACCTCTAAGGGATTCGACCCTTGCCTTCTCCTTCAAATGGAGATTGGTGCCCTCTTGAAAGCCTCCTTTTCAAGCACTCCTTACTGAGCCTACAGGGTGTTCAGTAACCCTATGAGTGTCTTCCCTATGACACCTCTCTTATCTCAAAACTCGAAAAAGAGAGTTCTTCTCAGTGCACTCCTTGCACTCGCTCGACGCCCTCCCAACAGAGCTTCTACAAAATCTTCAGTGACTCTGTCTTCTCACTGAAATCGAAAGAGATTTCTTCTCAATGCACTCCTTGTACACACTTGATGCCCTCCTGGTAGAGCTTCTACTGAATCTTTAGTGACTCTGTCTTATCACTAAACTCTAAATAGAGTTCCTTCTATGCACCCTGTGCATCCACTTAATGCCCTCCTGGGAGAGTCTCACAGAATTCTCAAAATTTTTGTCTTCCCTATGCCCTCCTCTGCAAATTTATTCCTTCAAGGTGTTCAACAACCTTGAGGCCTCCTCCTTGAGTCAATGACTTCTTCTGGTGCGCCCTCATGGCATGTCTTTGTCTAAATTCCACAAAAATTAGAAGTGCACTCTATGCACTAGCTTACAGAACCCACAGTGTTCTGTCATGCAACCTCTTGCATAAAGCCACAAAGAACTAGACGTAAAATTAGTAAACCCACAGATAGAAAAATCTATCTATCCCTGCAAATGCACATATAACATACATCTACAACATATCATAAACACATAAAGACATTCATCAACATACACAGAATAACATGCAGGAAAAACTAATCTGATTGTATTAATATGAAATGGCTCTTTACAATGTGAGCTCAGACTGTAACAAAGTCGCATCTTCCTCTCTTCTCCCTATTCTCTCTATTCTTCTCTACCTCTCTACTGACTAACTCCGACAAATACAAAAGATCTTTTTACAAAAGGAGGATCCTCGAGCTCTTCCCTCCATCTCACCAACCCTTGTTATTTTACATTCAATTACATTGAATGGTTGTCTATTCCGAATCAGATCTAGATCTCAGCCTTACAACCATTTAAGGAAACCTTTATCTAAATCCTGCGCAACATGCATGGCTTTGTCTCTTTGGCCTTACAAACATTTAATACAATTTTTCAAAATTTGAAAAATGAGAGGGTTGGGCCTCTCTCCTTCCATTGAATGTGCGCTTGATGTGCTAGCTAGTTGGCGCTTTATGACATTGGAGCAATGCTCCTGCACCATAAAGTAACTATGACATCATCTAAAATCCCTTCACGTATAACCCTAGTTTTATATGCTAATTCCAAAATGGTTGGGGTAGGTCGAAGAAGAGGTTTTAACTTTAATTGTTACAAGGTAGTAGTGGTCATAACATTGATGGCTTCCCCTAGGTCTATGAGAGTGTTTCTAATGGAGACATCATTAATGGTTATGGTCACTACGAGGTTTCCTGGATTCCCATATTTTGTTAGCTTTCGTTGCTCTGATATGTATTCGGAAAGTCCTCCTACCAAATGTACTGTAGGAGGGTCCTTCTGCTTCCTACCTAGCTTCTTCATATACAATTCTTTGGCTACCTTACTATAGATTAGAATTTCCTTAATGGCTTGAAGTAGGGGAATTTTGACACAAATATTTTTCAATTCATTCAAAATGTCAAATTTTGGTCGGGTGGTAGGTTTCTCAATTACCAATCAGTCTAGATAAGGAGGGACCTTCGTAATTTGTAAAGTTTCATTTTGGGGAAGCTTGGGTTCTTGATTCTTCGGGATAATAGCATATTTCCACCTAATTTCATCCATGGGTTGTTTGGTGGTTTTTTCTTCTTCCTCTTCCTGGATGACTATTGAAGGTCTCTGCCTATCTAGAACTTTTCCCGATGTTAGTTGAATTTCTTGTAATGGAACAAGAGTAATAACATATGTCGGGAAGGCCTGCATCTCAACATTGTTAAGAGGTTGAGGGGGATTATTATTGGGGTTCGACACTAGCTGTGATAGTAATAGTGTCAGTTTCAGGGAGCTTGCATTTTGAAATTGTAGCAATTTTTGTTGTGGAATAGGAGGTAAAGGTGGTGGAATAAAACCTGGAAAAAGTTGCAGAGTGTTCGATGAGAAGTGAGGATAAGGATGGTTGGACATAGGGATAGGTGGAGCTTGAGGGTTTCCTTGGTTGTGTCCTCCCCTCCATCCTTGAATCCAATGATGTTGGTACTGAGTAGACCAATTTTTCCAACCTCGTGAGTTCCACTATTGTTGTTGATAATAGGGTGGAACTTGAGACTGTAGATCTAGGTATGTGGGTTGATTCTTAGGCTGCCATGACCTCCTAGGTTCATAAGAATACTCCCTAAGATCTCCACTCTTATATATGGCTAATAAAATAGGCAATGATGGACATTTTTCAATCACATAGTCTTCTGTATAGAATCCACAAACTGAAATGTGTTGGCAATTTTATTTATCAGAAAGAAAATCAACGTATACTTGTCATTGATGGCAAGAACATGTGGTCGCAGTGATGAAAACAGCATTAAATAACAACGCAGTAATAATCGAGAGGAGAAGAGTCAGTGACCGTAGGATATTATTCAAATTTCCCGAAAGAATAATAGCCGTCAGATATGCAGAAGTTGCAAGGGAGATAAGCCATCGGAGAATCGGGGATCGCGATT
>JZKD02S1665426.1:0-13282 GCA_000966675.3 Picea glauca | reverse complement strand
TACTCACTTCTGGATTCACCTCCTTATCTTTAATTGGAAGCAACATGTGTGTCCTCCCATTCTTCTCTAGGGTGTATGTGTTCATCCTCCCATCATGAATCACATTTCTGTCATATTGTCATGGTCTACCCAACAATAGATGAAAAACATCCATAGGAATGACATCACACAATATCTTATCATTATATCCCCCTATCTTAAGTTCAACCAAGCATTGTTTTGTGACAATTACCCGGTGTCCCTTTTGTAGCCACAAAACTTTATATGGGCTTGGATGATCAGTCATCTCCAGCTCAAGCTTTTCTACCATCTCGGTTGAAACGAGATTGTCCGTGCTACCACTATCCACAATGACCTTGCACACCCTGTCCTTGGTCTTGCAAGTAGTCCTGAAAAGTCTGGTCCTTTGGACTGACCTTTCCACCTCTTTCTTTGGTGTCAAAAGGACTTTTCGCATCATCAACGATCTTCCACCTTCAGCATCTTCTGTCTCAACATCTTGCCTCTATGCCTGGGCGATGTGAGCTTCTCCCCCTTCTTTCTTTTTCTCTGGATAGTCATAAGACTTGTGCCCATTCTTTCCACATGTGAAGCATCTTATTACTCCACCTCTTCCTCTTCCTCTACCTCTAGTATGAGGAAAAGTGTTGTTGTTATCATAATCTCCTCTCTGCTCAGTATAATGTCCTCTTTGTTCAACATATTTCTCTCGCTGTGAGCTTCCACCTCTCTCTGTCCGAGTCTGAGGTTTCTTCCATTCGTCCCTGGGCTTCTGGGTTCTTTCCTGGTCAATTGATTTTCCTCTGGGCTGACTTCTGCCTTGGCCTCTTTGACTCTGCTTTTGGCTCAGCTTCTCTTCCTCTTTTAAAGCCATCTGATAAGCATCCTCCACCATTTGGATGGTTTCCATGCTCATTTCATCCTGAATCTCATATCTCAGGCCATTCATATACCTAGCTACTTTTTCATCATTGCTTTCGCGATGACCTGCCATGATATTCAACCTGTAAAACTCTTCAGTATATTCCTTTACTGACATCATCTTCTATCTCAGGTTTTGCATCCTCCTGAACAAAGAAATTTGGTAATCCCTGGGGATGAATTTTTCCTTCATCTTGGCAATCATCCTGTCCCAACTCTTAATTTTCGGCTTGCCTTGGCAACGCCTATCAGCTTGTAGTTCATCCCACCATAAGGATGCATGTCCTTTTAATCTCATGATGGCATGCCTGACTTTCTTGTACTCTTCGACATATTCATATTCGAAGTATGTGTCTAGAGCTCTAATCTAGTCTATAAGTTCTTCTACATCTAGATTCCCCTCATAAACTGGAATGTCCATCTTCACCTTTGCACCCATTCTTGCAACAGCTTTAAGTAAGTGCTCATTTGATGCATCTTCTGCCATGACTTCTTCTTCTCCATGTCCAGCATCATCTTCATTTTCAGACTCACTAATATCTCCTACATCAGTTGTGCGCCTTTGTCTTATCTCTATGTCCACAAGTCTAGCATGTATGTTATGCAGATCTCTTTCTACTTATGGAATCTGCACCTATCTACCCCTTCCTCTAGACATTTCCCTTTCCTCCTCTGGATCAGGTGATTGTCTATCTCTTCTCCTTGGCGGCATGGTGAATTCTCTTTTTCCCCGCTACAGAAAGAAAAGGAGCTTTTCTAAGCTCTGATACCACTTGATGTAGGCGCGCTCGCAAGCATGTCCGCTCACAAGATCTTCTCTTCTCTACTGGCCCAAAGAACACTAAGGCCCTTCTATTTCCCTATCGGGAAATCCGTACCCACAACAAGCTCTCCATGGGATCTCCTCTTTACAATTGGGAGATCAGACTAAATCTCGTGATCTCACGAATTCGTGAGTCAAAACTTCCGACTCTTCCTTTCCAATCTTGCGATACCCGAACCAGTGGTATGGTTATGGCTCCTTCCCTTGTCAGTTCCCTCCCCACATATAACCATAGGATAGGGCTTAAATATCAGCGCCTCTCGCAACTCACACCTTCGTGAGTTCATGATTCAAACTCTTGTGACCTCCTGTTATGATCTCCCAAGATGAAATAGGTCAACGTTGGGTTGACTCCTCCCTTGACACTTTTCGCTACTCGCAACCTCATAGGTTGAAGCGTCGAGCCTTCACACTCTTATCCCATGAATCTCAGAGATGCGAGAATTCAATGGAATGTTGACTCCTTTCTCCAGGCAACGCATGTGCACCCATCAACCACGCAGGTCTCACCTTATGGCTCTGCCACGTGTCCACAAAAACCTCGATTCTCGACACTTCACGACTTTTGATATCGAAAGTGAGCCCTCTCAACCTCCGAACCTTCGAGTGTGCGATAGGCGATGGGGTTTTCGATCCAACGGTCCTCCTATGACCCAGATCCAATGGCTATCCTTCTTCTCTCTCCTCGCATCTTCGTGACTTGGAGCACCCAATGTTTGGGCTCTCACCCTGCGAACTTCTGAGTTTGCGAGATCTTTCGATCTTTGCCACTTGTCTTCCTCAGATGGATGACTCCTGGTCTTCTCGCCACTTCGTCGCTCGCACAGTTAAAGGAATTCCCCTGCTATCCTCCGTTGTCTGAGTCCCCAACATGTGTCTGCTCCCAAACGAACGGTTCAGATCAAAAACCTCGCTAACTCGGGGTTTTGGGTGTCGAGTGACTCTCCTCACGTTCTCGATATCCCCTATATCCCGAGTGCCGATATCCTGATCCCCTTCGGGACTTTCTCTTCTCTGTCCATGAAGACTTAAACTTCACGTCCCTCTGGTCAGATCCAACGGATAATGAATATCTGTGTGAGATCCGATGGCTCACGATTTCCTCTTCTTACGCACTCCTCTACTCCTCCGGGATGTGGAATCTTCAACGATTCAGAATCTATTGGCTGATTAAATGGTCGATGCTTCTCCTCCCAAGATTTTGTGCATTCTCTTCCGCCCTTGGAAGGATTTCAAAAGCCAAAGGCCTCAACCTTTACTCCCTTTCTCTATGATCTCCATGAATTTGAGTCCTCTCCTCTGCGTATAAAAACGTTGTCTCCCCTGATCTTTCTTGTAACTTGGAGCCTTAGAAAATACTCTTGCGCACACTCCTTGCGGTAACCTTTAAACACTTCAAGTGACTGAATCCCTCAGAATCTACGCACACCTATGGAAATAGTCTTTCAATGTTTTACTCAGGTTCGCAACCCTGAGACCTGACTCGGCCTGTGCACTCCTTGCACGGCTTCTGTGCCCAACTGCACTTCTGAATGATCGAGAACAAAGGCTACCGTATATGAACTCTCTATCAACACACTCCTTGTGGACAACTTCGACTGCACTCCTTGCAGGAAATCTTGTTCAGATAGAGGAACAATTGAACCTCATTCCTTCACCCTTTCAGACTTCAACCTCAAAGCATGAAATCATATACACAACATATAAAGAAAATGTATATCGGGAAGCAACCATTCATGAGAATAACATCAATACACAGAGAACAACACGAACTATGAATTTGAACCAATTCTTTCTATTAATTCAAATGTCTATACATAGGTGTTCTTACAAAGCTCCCTACATTCTCTTACTCTTCCTTCTTCGGAATTATATTTACAATGAACAATGATGGTGTCTATATCCCGTTTCCCTCTTGCGCTCCCAAATAGTCTAATCTAGAATTAAATTCTATCTACTTGCATTAACTATCTTAAATGCCTCCTACCTACTAAGGGCGAGAGCGTATGGATTAAGGTCCCAATTACATTTTTAAGTGTGCTTCATCTTAATGGCTTCATTTAAGATGGTGCATCAATTCCCAAGGTGATTTCAAAATTTGTGTTGGCTTGTCCAACTGTCCACTCGCATTCTACGCTGGCTCGCTTGATGTGGGAGATGCTCCTGCATCAAATCGGCTCATGCCAACTATTGCCCCATCACATGGCCATTACCTTCTATCGTACTAGTCTCCTTTACTCTTTATAGTAAGGACTCTCTTAGGATTAGATAACATTCATTCGACATTCGCACAATTTTCCAAAAAAAAACACTTCTACGTTTCCTTCGCAAGGGAAGAATGAACGCTCAGAGGCTTCACCAGGTGGAACCCGACATCCCTACTCATCCGTTCTGGTAAGTTCACGACCCTCCTGTAACCTTATAATTTGAAAGAGTACTCGTCTTTCATTACAGTGGAAGAACTATTATATTAGAGCTCTGGTTATAATTTTCTTTGGCAATTAATTTTTGGTGGCTTGTTATTTATCTTGTAACCCGATTACGCTTGCTACTGGTAATTTCCTTTAGTGTTAAATTGATTCCAAACCCTTTCGGGACCTCTTCGTTGCCTCTCCTTTACTCTCGTATCTACATACTATCATAGTCCATTTAGTGGGCCATGGGGTTGTTCTTATTTGTTGATTTTGTCATATCCTTCTATTCATCTTATGGCTTTACCCTCTCTAAAGCTACTTCTATCTAGTTTTGAATCCCTGTAAGTTCCCACAGAAGTATTAATCTCTGAATAAACCCTGCTAGGATAGAAATATTTTCGAGGAACATGTCTTCAAATGTTGTACCATTGGTGAATCCTGACAGGCCACCTGCTAGCTTGAAAAATGATCAATAGGGATTTTCTGTAACTTTCGTTCAATAATTAAAGTAGAGGGTATACTCTATTTACAAAACGATTCATAACGGAGAATACTTTGTAACAACAACATACAAATTTAAGGAAACTTCTTGTTATGTGTTGTCAATGCCGTTTGAGGAAGGACACCCCATTCTAGAAAGGATTCTGGCATAAGTATTATTTTGAGTGAAATTGGTGTAAGGTGATGAAATACTTTTCAGCGATATGCTAATTCGATTCCAAAGTTTCCGACACTTATATCATTCGGCCAAAAAGTGAGACTACTATCTTACTGGGTTCTTGTATTTGGTCTAGAGTATATACTGTGTCTCATGTTGTGATTATTGATTATTTAAACAATAATGGTCTTTCTCTATCTTCATTTCGGTAAGTAAGTCCTTTAGAACTGTGCACAATGCGACCTAATGATGGGGTCTTTGAGTTTTTTTGCGAGGTACCCATTAGATCGATATTGGCATCCTTTCTCTATCAAGTTCGAGGGTGACTTTGTCAGTTATGTCGTGAGAGATGGCCTATGCCAAGGCCCGAGTTAAGTAAAATATTGATTCTTCTAATTTGTTTTGTTATAAACACTCTACCTCGATGATTTAATTATGTTTACTTCGTATAAACAACTTTATTATCCAATTACAAATACTAATGAAATTTATTTGTTTCCTCGTAGGGTTGAANTTCATGACTTCTGATATCGAAAGTGATCCCTCTCAACCTCCGAACCTTCGAGTGTGCGATAGGAGATGGGGTTTTCGATCCAACGGTCCTCCTATGACCCAGATCCAATGGCTATCCTTGTTCTCGCTCCTCGCGTCTTCGTGACTTGGAGCACCCAATGTTTGGGCTCTCACCCTGCGAACTTCTGAGTTTGCAAGATCTTTCGATCTTTGCCACTTGTCTTCCTCAGATGGATGACTCCTGGTCTTCTCGCCACTTCGCCGCTCGTAAAGTTGAAGGAATTTCCCTTCTATCCTCCGATGTCTGAGTCCCCGACATGCGTCCGCTCCCAAATGAACAGTTCAGATCAAAAACCTCGCTAACTCGGGGTTTTGGGTGTCGAGTGACTCTCCTCACATTCTCGATATCCCCGATATCCCGAGTGCCGATATCCTGATCCCCTTCGGGACTTTCTCTTCTTTGTCCATGAAGACTTAAACTTCACGTCCCTATGGTCAGATCCAACGGCTAACGGATATCTGTGTGAGATCCTATGGCTCACGATTTCCTCTTCTTACGCACTCCTCTACTCCTCCGAGATGTGGAATCTTCAACGATTTAGAATCTATTGGCTGATTAAATGGTCGATGCTTCTCCCCCAAGATTTTGCGCATTCTCTTCCGCCCTTGGAAGGATTTCAAAAGCCAAAGGCCTCAAACTTTACTCCCTTTCTCTGTGATCTCCATGAATTTGAGTCCTCTCCTCTGCGTATAAAAACGTTGTCTCCCCTGATCTTTCTTGTAACTTGGAGCCTTAGAAAAGACTCTTGCGCACACTCCTTGCGGTAACCTTTAAACACTTCAAGTGCCTGAATCCCTCAGACTCTACGCACACCTACAGAAATAGTCTTTCAATGTTTTACTCAGGTTCGCAACCCTGAGACCTGACTCGGCCTACGCACTCCTTGCACGGCTTCTGTGCCCAACTGCACTTCTGAACGATCGAGAACAAAGGCTACCGTATATGAACTCTCTATCAACACACTCCTTGTGGACAACTTCGACTGCACTCCTTACAGGAACTCTTGTTCAGATAGAGGAACAATTGAACCTCATTCCTTCACCCTTTCAGACTTCAACCTCAAAGCATGAAATCATATACACAGCATATAAAGAAAATGTATATTAGGAAGCAACCATTCATGAGAATAACATCAATACAAAGAGAACAACACGAACTATGAATTTGAACCAATTCTTTCTATTAATTCAAATGTCTATACATAGGTGTTCTTACAAAGCTCCCTACATGCTCTTGCTCTTCCTTCTTTGTAATTATATTTACAATGAACAATGATGGTGTCTATATCCTGTTTCCCTCTTGCGCTCCCAAATAGTCTAAGGGCGAGAGCGTATGGCTTAAGGTCCCAATTACATTTTCAAGTGCGCTTCATCTTAATGGCTTCATTTAAGATGGCGCATCAATTCCCAAGGTGATTTCAAAATTTGTGTTGGCTTGTCCAGCTGTCCACTCGCATTCTGCGCTAGCTCGCTTGATGTGGGAGATGCTCCTGCATCAAATAGGCTCATGCCAACTATTGCCCCATCACATGGCCATTACCTTCTATCGTACTAGTCTCCTTTACTCTTTATAGTAAGGACTCTCTTAGGATTAGATAACATTCATTCGACATTCGCACAATTTTCCAAAAAAAAAACACTTCTACGTTTCCTTCGCAAGGGAAGAATGAACGCTCAGAGGCTTCACCAGGTGGAACCCGACATCCCTACCCCTCCGTTCTGGTAAGTTCACGACCCTCCTGTAACCTTATAATTTGAAAGAGTACTCGGCTTTCATTACAGTGGAAGAAATATTATATTAGAGCTCTGGTTATAATTTTCTTTGGCAATTAATTTTTGGTGGCTTGTTATTTATCTTGTAACCCGATTACGCTTGCTACTGGTAATTTCCTTTAGTATTAAATTGATTCCAAACCCTTTCGGGACCTCTTCGTTGCCTCTCCTTTACTCTCGTATCTACATACTATCATAGTCCACTTAGTGGGCCATGGGGTTGTTCTTATTTGTTGATTTTGTCATATCCTTCTATTCATCTTATGGATTTACCCTCTCTAAAGCTACTTCTATCTAGTTTTGAATCCCTGTAAGTTCCCACAGAAGTATTAATCTCTGAATAAACCCTGCTAGGATAGAAATATTTTCGAGGAACATGTCTTCAAATGTTGTACCATTGGTGAATCCTGACAGGCCACCTGCTAGCTTGAAAAATGATCAATAGGGATTTTCTGTAACTTTCGTTCAATAATTAAAGTAGAGGGTATACTCTATTTACAAAACGATTCATAACGGAGAATACTTTGTAACAACAACATACAAATTTAAGGAAACTTCTTGTTATGTGTTGTCAATGCCGTTTGAGGAAGGACACCCCATTCTAGAAAGGATTCTGGCATAAGTATTATTTTGAGTGAAATTGGTGTAAGGTGATGAAATACTTTTCAGCGATATGCTAATTCGATTCCAAAGTTTCCGACACTTATATCATTCGGCCAAAAAGTGAGACTACTATCTTACTGGGTTCTTGTATTTGGTCTAGAGTATATACTGTGTCTCATGTTGTGATTATTGATTATTTAAACAATAATGGTCTTTCTCTATCTTCATTTCGGTAAGTAAGTCCTTTAGAACTGTGCACAATGCGACCTAATGATGGGGTCTTTGAGTTTTTTTGCGAGGTACCCATTAGATCGATATTGGCATCCTTTCTCTATCAAGTTCGAGGGTGACTTTGTCAGTTATGTCGTGAGAGATGGCCTATGCCAAGGCCCGAGTTAAGTAAAATATTGATTCTTCTAATTTGTTTTGTTATAAACACTCTACCTCGATGATTTAATTATGTTTACTTCGTATAAACAACTTTATTATCCAATTACAAATACTAATGAAATTTATTTGTTTCCTCGTAGGGTTGAAGCCTTCGAAACCTCGAATTTCGGCCATCCTTTTGTAGATAAAAGGTACTTGATTTATTTTAAAAACCCCTAAGGACTTTATCATCCTAGATGCTAATGTTGAAGCTTCTCGGTTGGGAAACCATAATGTATATAATTCAAAGCTCGGTTTTTATTTAGAAAAGTATCAAATGTTGTAACAATATACAATGTAGAAGAATTATAATGCAGAGGCTGCGTAGGTCAGACATACCCTAAATATCGGTTCTCGATTTCAGTTGTATTTAGATGTTAATAATAGAGGACTCTTCTCTTTTATATGTCGTATAATGAAAGCAATAAAATACATGACGATTAAATTTCTGACTGTCAATGTCCTACTTGTTTATTCCTATTGATTTTCTTTTTATGTAAACGAAGAGCATATCAACCTTATGTTTTAAGAAATTATATTCTTTACTCTTAGTTACTCCTACATTATTGTAAATTTCTTCAAAACCCACTTCATTGTGGCCAAGTAGAGTCTGTTCTTTTCTTTATTTCCATTGATGCCTGGATTATACAAAAACTATCATGATTCTTCATTTACTAATAGAAATATAAAATTCGAGTCTATCGAAACATGCATCCAAAATCTTTGTTTCAAATTCGAAGTGAGAACGAGATTTCGCTCTTTTTATTCCATAATTCGTTTATTTTGAAGGGTTTATTTGGTTCAATAATTCCAAAATTTGAAATACATCCAGTTACGCTTAATCTCCTCCATTACAACCTTAATATCTATGGACCTATATATATACTCTAGACTTTTAGAAGTGAATATAGCAAGTCGTGGGGTTCTCACTCTATAGATATACATATATTTGTATACACAGTTGGCTTTTATTATATGTATACAATTATTTACTCAGTTGTATTTAAATATGGTAGAGTAATCGTCCAAAAATTCATGAGATGTTCTACAGGAATGTAAATACATAATGTAGTATGTACTAGTTTGTAATTCTTAGATTTATTCTAGAATAGTGGACACTATATGGTTATTTAAATGTGAACAACATACTCAGATGTTTAAGACACAACGAACTGGTAATAATTTCTAATATAATTAAAAGGGTAGAAATTCATTCACACAGTTAGGTTTTCCTGGTACATTCAACATTCAAGTTTCATTTCTATACAAGTTTACTTAACAAGATTTTTACTCCAGCACTACAGACAATTCTCTGAGACTCTATCCTACTTTCACAGTATTCTCTAGAATTTAGTAAATGAAATACTTCAATCATAATTGAACAGAAGGAAATGTATCAGTCAATAATTTACAATGACATTTAAATAAAGAAGGAGAAATGAAGATATCTGAATAATTCGTCGAACAACAAATGGAACNTGTTTTGTTATAAACACTCTACCTCGATGATTTAATTATGTTTACTTCGTATAAACAACTTTATTATCCAATTACAAATACTAATGAAATTTATTTGTTTCCTCGTAGGGTTGAAACCTTCGAAACCTTGAATTTCGGCCATCCTTTTGTAGATAAAAGGTACTTGATTTATTTTAAAAACCCCTGAGGACTTTATCATCCTAGATGCTAATGTTGAAGCTTCTCGGTTGGGAAACCATAATGTATATAATTCAAAGCTCGGTTTTTATTTAGAAAAGTATCAAATGTTGTAACAGTATACAATATAGAAGAATTATAATGCAGAGGCTGCGTAGGTCATACATACCCTAAATATCGGTTCTCGATTTCAATTGTATTTAGATGTTAATAATAGAGGACTCTTCTCTTTTATATGTCGTATAATGAAAGCAATAAAATACATGACGATTAAATTTCTGACTGTCAATGTCCTACTTGTTTATTCCTATTGATTTTCTTTTTATGTAAACGAAGAGCATATCAACCTTATGTTTTAAGAAATTATATTCTTTACTCTTAGTTACTCCTACATTATTGTAAATTTCTTCAAAACCCACTTCATTGTGGCCAAGTAGAATCTGTTCTTTTCTTTATTTCCATTGATGCCTGGATTATACAAAAACTATCATGATTCTTCATTTACTAATAGCAATATAAAATTCGAGTCTATCGAAACATGCATCCAAAATCTTTGTTTCAGATTTGAACTGAGAACGAGATTTTGCTCTTTTTATTCCATAATTTGTTTATTTTGAAGGGTTTATTTGGTTCAATAATTCCAAAATTTGAAATACATCCAGTTACGCTTAATCTCCTCCATTACAACCTTAATATCTATGGACCTATATATATATACTCTAGACTTTTAGAAGTGAATATAGCAAGTCGTGGGGTTATCACTCTATAGATATACATATATTTGTATACACAGTTGGCTTTTATTATATGTATACAATTATTTACTCAGTTGTATTTAAATATGGTAGAGTAATCTTCCAAAAATTCATGAGATGTTCTACAGGAATGTAAATACATAATGTAGTATGTACTAGTTTGTAATTCTTAGATTTATTCTAGAATAGTGGACACTATATGGTTATTTAAATGTGAACAACATACTCAGATGTTTAAGACACAACGAACTGGTAATAATTTCTAATATAATTAAAAGGGTAGAAATTCATTCACACAGTTAGGTTTTCCTGGTACATTCAACATTCAAGTTTCATTTCTATACAAGTTTACTTAACAAGATTTTTACTCCAGCACTACAGACAATTCTCTGAGACTCTATCCTACTTTCACAGTATTCTCTAGAATTTAGTAAATGAAATACTTCAATCATAATTGAACAGAAGGAAATGTATCAGTCAATAATTTACAATGACATTTAAATAAAGAAGGAGAAATGAAGATATCTGAATAATTCGTCGAACAACAAATGGAACAACCATGTTCCTCCCAACCTTAGAACAGGGCAGCCAAATCACTTGTCTTGTTCACCCCCTAGCCTGACCGTGAATCCATGAGGGCTAACTTGGAACTCCTCCTCAACAAATTCCTTTTAGTTTCAACATGCTTCTCCTTGCCTCACACTCAGCAAGTACTGTTCATAAAAGAAATCAATCAATAAATTTTTCCCCAGCATACTAGGCAACAATCTACCTCCTCACATATGCTATATATGCAAAAGCCAAAGTGCCTAGGTCTTTTTTTCCTCTTTGAAATTTTCACAAATTTCCAAATCCCTGATTTTCAGTCGCTTCCCATGGCCAAATTCTGGATTTTCCACTTGTAACAATCATCCCTGAGGTAGT
The DNA here is from genome assembly GCA_000966675.3 of Picea glauca. NCBI lineage: Eukaryota > Viridiplantae > Streptophyta > Pinopsida > Pinales > Pinaceae > Picea > Picea glauca. The sequence goes on along the minus strand of JZKD02S1665426.1, from coordinate 1,753 downwards.
TCCAACATGTTCCCCACTCATGGAGTCATGGTAAACTAATTTCAACATGGCTATTCTATTTATCCTCCGACAATAATTATAAAATATTTTGTTTCATACAAGTGTCATAATAAAGTAGTTAGTTGGGTCAAATTAGATCTCTATTGAACAGTCATAATCATTAATTACAATTAACCAAATTCAAAATTCGGAATTGCCATAAATGGAAAAAAATTCCAATTTTGAATTCGCCAAAAGCGAAAATTAAATTCCTAAGAAATTTCTAAGTTTAAAAATAATTTATTTTTGGGGATGTCACAAGGATAGTCTTTTGTAGTATGATCTGATGCATGACAATACATACATGTTGTGGGTGGTTGTGGAAAATACCTTTCATAATTTCTAGGTTGTTGACAATTGTGGCAGGTTATTGGTCCTCTACCTCTTCCAGATCCTCCTCTTCCAAGTCCTCCTATTTTTAATCCTCCTTTGTTGCCTTGATTATATGTGTGTGATGTATTATATTATGGTACTTTATTATATTGAGGTGGCACTGCAAACTACTGCGCAAGTGGACCTATCATTAGTTCAACCTGCATCCTATAAGCATATGAAGTCTTTTCCTTCATAATATCCATGGTTCTACAATCCTTATCTTCATGTCCTACATACTTGAAGAAGTTGCAAAATGTACTTTTAGGAACGGTTTGATATTTTTTCGTTAGTGGACAATGATAGGCATCATGTCCAAGTGTTTTAAAGAGTTCACACCATAATTTTCCTGTGGGTAAGGGATTTGACAGTCCTTCTTCTAAATAATGCATAAATGTTGGGAACTAATTTTTGTGGTGTCCTTCTGTTATACAGAAGGTACACAAGACAACTTCCCTCTTCTCCTTTCTTTTATTCTGATTCAACTGAAATGTCAAATTATTGAGATCTTCTCTCATCTCTTTTACAACTGGATCTGTCTGCTTATACTGATTCTCTTCCAATTGTAAGGTTTCTTGCAGAGCCTCGGTCTAAGTTTGGAATGTATATTTCCTCAAGGGATATTTAAAGTGTGGAAATAATGAGTTTATAAATAGTTACCTATGTTTCATGTCTGTTATGGGATATTTAAACTTACCTTTCAATCACCAGAACTTATGACTTATTTCCCAAACTGACTCTCCTGGCTTTTGTTTGATTTATATCATCTCATTCATATATTGATCTTATGAACTTGGTCGCTAGAACTCATTGATTAGTTCCTTCTTGACATATGCACTGCTTTTGAGTGTTCCTTATGGAATGTTCACTGCTAGACCCATAAACTAGTCCAATGCTTGGTTTCTAAATGTGATTGCAAGATGAGCTACTTTTCTGTCTTCATCCGTGACCTTTTTAGCTTCCAAAATATTTTCACAAATAAATATATTTTTCTTTGGGTCCTCCAACCCTTCTCCATGAAATTTTGGTAACCAAATGGTTGGATCTCCTTCGACCATTATAAAATTGGTGGTAATTCCTTCATGCGGTGTAGATAACTCACTACTGCTACCCGAACTTATACTTTGACTTGAATTTCCACTAGTCCCTTGACCTATTGGGATCCTTCTTCCAGTAATTTTTGGTTTTCTAAAAGATTATTTCCTTTCTAATGTTTTAGTTGCACATGGGGTCATGGGCTCCACACTAATTTAGATATGGAATTCAGTTCATTCTTCTGCGTCGGACCCCTGACCCCTGATTTTTCTGTCATATGTGGCATGCAAGATTTCCTCAATATATT
>JZKD02S1665415.1:129574-141600 GCA_000966675.3 Picea glauca | reverse complement strand
GTAAATATAACAATAATAGATATGTAAATATAGATATATCTAAGTATAGTTAGATCTAACTACATTGAATTATAAAGCATTTACTGCCACTAAAATAATATTATACATCTGATTAAAGGAATTATACAGAATTTACTGTCATCAAAAACAAATTATACATCTAAGATCAACTATTGCATTGCAAATTACAATCTTAGATTAATTACACTACTTTGAATCTATCATTCAAAATTACAATTTAAATAACTAAAACTAACACTAAGCGGTTCTTGGTCAATTAGATTTCTACATATACAAAATCATTTGATAATTCAAGTGCCCAACAAATATACATATTCATTTGATAATTCAAGTGCCCAACAAATATACATATTCATTTGATAATTCGAGTGCCTAACAAATATACATATAACTTATGCACATTATTGTCTATCTTATAATTTATAATAGAATATTTGTGAAATATACATACAATGGAATATTTTTAAAACATATATATTTAATTTTTTTTAATAAATTTAAAAATAAAATAGGAAGACACTTTAAAAATTACATGTTTATAAGTTCAAATTATACACACAAACAATAAATTTATAAACAATATGGATTTACTTAAAAATGTGAATTTGATATAGACATTAATACATAGTTTATAAACAATATGGATTTAGTGAATTTAATATAGACATTTAACAATCAAATATTAGGTTTTTAAATTTGATATAGACATTTAAAAATCAAATATTAAGAATAGAGTAAGCATTTAAGTCATTAGTCTGTGCCTGAGCAATTGGCCATGAGTCGAATCGACTCTCTTTCACTCCGGTGTTAAAGATTTAGATTCAAATGCCTTTCTTTTATGTGCATAGGTAATCTCTTATTAAAATTGGTTGTGACTTGGCCACAGGAGACTAGCCCTGTGGCCAAGACGTGGGCACGCCCACAGCCTGACCACATGGATGAACCCCGCGGCCAAGTCACAATCATTTCAAATGTTTTTTATTTTATAAAAAATTCATAAAAATTCAAACTGTCCAACTTTTTAGTGCAAATGTTTTGTATTTTATAAAAATTTCATACCTTTTGGAATTCAATTTATAAATCCACTTTTACATATGTAATATTAGAGTATCATAAGTTATAAATATTATTTTACAGATTGTTGGTTGTTGGTTATGGAATTCCTTGCTGTAGTAACCACTTTATCCTGCCTAAAAAAAATTAAAAATAAAATAGGAAGACAATTTAAAAATTACATGTTTATACGTTCAAATTATACACACAAACAATAAATTTATAAATAATATGGATTTACTTAAAATCATGAATTTGATATATAGATATTAATAAATAATTTATAAACAATATGGATTTAGTGAATTTGATATAGACATTTAACAATCAAATATTAAGTTTTTAAATTTGATATAGACATTTAACAATCAAATATTAAGAATAGAGTAAGAATTTAGAATCGTAACTTTAGTCATGAGAATGAATGCAATGCAATGAGCTAGCTGGGATAGATAAGTACTTAGCTTTGGCGGGGAAGAATTTTTTCTCGTATCTTTATTGGGAAGCGATCTAGCATTTTTTTTCTAAATTATGTTGCTATTTGTCATTTTCCTTTGTGTTTATTCTGTGCAAATCTTTAAAGCAGAGAGGTATAAAACAACTTCATTGGAATGGTCGAAGATTTCTAAGATGCAAAACTCCCTGTCGTATTGCAAATCTAATACCAATTAGATGTCGGAGTAGGCTAACTCAGGAGCAAACAAACCTATTTTTTAGGTAAATTTTCGGGTCTGAATCCGGTAAGATTTTTAGAGGTAGTATGAGTTTTGTATGGATCAAAGTTCCATGCATATCAAAACCTTGCCTTCAAGGTTTTTCCCCATTTTAAACCAACCCAGATGCTCAGAAAATGGATCAGAGTTCTGGAGTTCTAGATTGATCGAAAATTAAAAGCAAGCCGCCCTAAAACCTACCGGAAAGATAACTCTGGAGAGAAGATGAGGAGAGTTTAATAGAGATATTTTGGTTTTTAGATTTCTAAGATATAAATAAATAAATATTTTATGGGTATGCAATTTTGATAAAAAAATTATATAATATGAATTAATTTAAAATTAGATAAAAAAATGTAAACACATTTTCAACATATATAGACTTAGGTTTTCAGTTTTATTGGATTTATTTTCATATTTAAAATTTTTATTAACTTCTTATTAAATTCAATGACTAAAAAGTCCATAATTTTTATATTTGAATTTTTTACATAGACTTAGGTTTTTAGTTATGGTGGATTTTTTTTCATATTTAAAATTTTTATTAACTTTTTGTTAAACTCCAATGAGTAGAAAGTTCATAATTTTTATATTTAAATTTTATACTAATGAAGAAAATTTATTTATTTGATAAAATTTTCTTATATTTGAATTTTTTTTTTATTTGAATTTTCTATCCCATACTAAAAAAAATCCATTTAATACAAAATTAACAAAAAAATTATGTAGCCATAATAAAAATGTTTCGCTACAATATCCAAAAAAGAGAACATGTCAAATTTGAGACACTATATCTGCATAAATGAAAACTCAAAGGATGTAGATACATACCTCAACACAAACTGAAGAAGAGCACATTACAAATTGAGGCACTTTCCATGTTCAATGAATGTGGAAGTCATCAAATTCATGTTTGTTTTTCAAATAATGGTTTTTAGTACAAAATATTTTCCAACCTAGGGACCAAAGTTCACGAGAGGGAAAAAAATAGAATTCAATTTCAATTAGAGTCACAAGTCTAGCAAAGGATATGTGAATGATAACTATCATACCCTAGAAGAGATTGTTTGTTTGACTACCATCATTGAACAAGGCGATGATAAAGAATCAGTATCTGTTGTCGAGGATTGATGATCTGTTCAATCAAATGAAGGGTGCGATGATGTTTTCAAAGATCTATTTGTGATCAGGGTATCGCCAGTTATAGATTAAGGAGGATGACATCCCTAGAGTGCTTTAAAACAATATTTGGACATTATGAGTTTATTGTTTTACCGTTTGGAGTGAAAAACGCCCCACGAGTATTTATGAGTTTGATGAACGGGGTGTTCTGTGAGTACTTGGATAAGTTCGTCCAAGTATTCATGGACGATATTTGATTTACTCTCGGATGACAAAGGCACATGACGAGAACTTGCGCTTGGTACTATAGTGCCTACGAGAGAATAAATTGTACGGGAAGTTGTCCAACCACTCATTTTATCAATTGAGGATTCACTACTTAGGGCATGTCATCTCTCGCAAAGGTATCTTCATTGATCTAGCAAAGGTCGAGGCTATTATAGAATGGCCTGCGTCGACGAATGTCCCAGAAGCATGTAGCTTCATGGGTTTAGCAGGTTACTATCGAGGGTTCGTCAAGGGATTTTCGAAGATAGAAAATACGATCGCATAATTCTAGAAGAAGAACAAGAAGTTTGTTTGGACCAAGAAATGCGCAGAAACATTTCGAAGGCTCAAAGAGTTGTTGAAAACAACACCGATACTAAAGGTCCCTGGTAAGGACGCAAACTTCTTGGTATGCACTGACGCATCCAAGGAAGGCTTAAGCGGAGTCTTGATACAAGATGGTCGAGTGATCGCTTGCATCTGGAGGAAACTGAGAAGGCATGAGGAGAATTATGCAACACACGGTTTGGAGTTGTTAGCCATTGTATATGACTTGGAGGTTTGGAGACATTACCTGGTTGGACGAAAATTTGAATTAAGGACGGACCACTATGGACTACAACACATATTTACGCAAAGAGACCTGAACGTGGAACAACGACATTGGTCGGAATTGCTTAGTGAGTAGAACTTCAAGATTACTTACATAAAAGAGACATTGAACTGAGTGGTAGATGCATTGAGTCGGACACCACACATATTTTTGGTGTTTCCTCTTTAGTTGAATATATGTGAAAATAGTCTAACATTATAGTGCGACGATGACTGGTACAAAGAAGTTGAGGATTTTATCAGACAAAACACAATGATGGTACCAATATTTGAAGGATTTACGTTTGATGACGATGGATTATTGAGGTTTAAAAATCAGATTTACGTACCGCCAAACGATGAGTTAAGGAGCTTGATCCTAAACAAAGCTCAGAGAGAAGTATACATGGCTCACCCGGGAGTCACGAATATGAGGGCAGACATTAAACCCTTATTATTCTAGAAAGGAATGAAGGCAGACATAGTCAACTATGTGGCGAGATGTCTAGAATGTCAGCAGGTAAAGGCTAAACATAAACATCCATCAGGGTTACTACAACCACACGCTATTCTGGAAACGAAATGGGAGGTTATTTCGATGGATTTTATTGTTGGATTTCCACTGATGGCAACTAGACATGACTCAATTTTCGTAGTAGTCGACACTCTGACGAAGCATGCTCATTTTATTCCTATGCACACAACATATTAGGCACCTGACATAGCTAGAGTTTTCATCAGTGAGATTGTGAGACTGCATGGCATGCCTAAGACGGTTATATTCGATCAAGGATTGGTGTTTACTGGACGATTTTGGATTAGTTTCCAAGAGTTCCTCGGAACCCAACTTAACTTTAGTACTGCATATCTCCTTGAGAGAGATGGGAAGGCCGAACGAACAAACCAAGTCTTGAAAGACATATTGCGCATGTATGTGATGGACCAACAAAAGAGCTAGGAAGAATTCATGTCACTAGTAGAATTCGCTTATAGCAGCAGATACCAAGGCACCGTTAAGATGGTGCCCTTCGAGCTTCTTTATGGGTGACCGTGCCAGACACCTTTGAGTTGGGATTGACTTGAGGATAGGGTCCTGATGGGACTAGAAACGATCCAAGAAATGGAAGATTAAATGCAAACTATAAGGAAAAGGATCAAGGAAGTGATTAGCAAAAGAGTTAGGTCGATGTGCGTCGTGTTGATCGTAATTACGATGTGGCGATCAAGAATTTTTGCGGCCAAAACCGCATAAGAGTTCAATCAAGTTTGGAAAAAGGGGCTAAACTATCTCCTAGGTTCGTAGGATCCTACGAGATTGTGGAAAACAAAGGTCAGTGGCCTAATGACTAGCCTTGCCTGTTTCTTAAGGCATATGCACAATGTCTTTCACGTCTCTATTTGAAACATTATGATTAGTGATCCTACATATGTTTGACTTGAGCACCTTGTAGGTGTCGGATGAGGGGGTGTTCACGGCTGAGCCGATCCGCATCCTGGATCATCGTATTCGACAGGTACGGTGTCGAACAATAGATAAGGTCAAGGTCCAGTGGGACAACTATAGTCCACACTCGGTGACCTCGAAGGATGCATATGATATGCGCCATCAACTTCCATTTTTGTTGGATAGATAGACTTATGATATTGTGATACACATTATTTCAACACTTATATATTGTGAAAATTCGGGATGAAGTTTAGACAAAGAAGGGCAGGGATGATTTTAAGGATGGAAATTTATTTTAAAATGTAGAAACCTTGGCAAATATTACTAATCCTTCATATATCAACTATAAATGTTTGGTGATATTGCTTAAAAAATATTCAAATTTCTAAGTATTTTATATAGTTTTTATAAAATTTTGGTGATTTTTAAGGTAAAATAATTTTATCCTATAAAATTTGGGCGAATCATTTTTAAAATAACAAAACTCATTTTTGGAAAAACCATGAAAATTTAACCCATGAGCGAAATTTAGCCCCTAAAATCATCCATGAAGAAGGGGTGTATGTAACATCCCTCTCTTGCATGCACTGAGCGAACTTATTCTTTGAGGACACTTGCTTGCAAGAGATCTAGATTATTATACCTTTGATCGTTGATTATTATTATGAGGCATTATGGATGTGATTATATGTTATTTTGCTATATTGACTTAGATAGGTGCTATTGACTCAGTTCTCTTGAGTGTGCAAGATTTGGACCTCGAGGATGTTGGGGCATTGATGAAACCCTTGGACTTCGGATTGAGTCGAGGAGTGGACTATTGGGGTTTGATTCTTGTATATATATGACATTTTTTCATTTGATTAGATGATATGATTATGGATATTATTTTTAACATGATTCGGTGATGATGCAAGCTGACAATAGTTTGTCGACTAGACTCACATGTGAAGTAAAGGGTTCATGCACAATAACCATAGATGTTGAGGGAGAGGTGTGGACAACAACCCTGCCACAACATACTAGCACTCCTGTCGTGGCTCGAACTGTAGGTTAATGACTACCTATTTCGAGAAGACCCATGATGTCGTGAGGGAAGACTGTGACAGTCGCTCATGATGATTCTAAGGGGCGCGCAATAAGGCAACGACCTTATTCCCTAGAGGCCCTTAGTCTCCCACAAGATCACCTGGCGGACTATTGACTCCAGGGGTTTTTGATGTCTACCTTGAGTCAGTCAAGAGGCGAGTGGCACCCTTGGAGCACAGAGTGTGTCCTGAAGGGCACGCCGCATAAGAAAAATGGATATAGGCGAGTGGCACCCTTGGAGCACGTAGTGCATCCTAAAGGGCACGTCGTGCAAGGGAAACAGAATGAGGTGAGTGGCACCCTTGGAGAACCTAGTGCATTCTGAAGGGCACGCCGCATTGTTAAATAATAAATGAATAAACCTATATGGCCTTAGAACAAATAATGTGATAAGAAATATTTTAAAGAATTTCCCTAATAAAATGTCACCCAGCCTAGGAAATAGTGTCTAGGTCTAAGTGATACTTGTGATAATATATATATATATATATATATTTAATGATAATCATCATTCATCATGTGACGAGAAGGGGGTAAACAATTCAATTGATTTATAAAAATCTTTTGGGGGGATAAAATTTAAAAAGGGGAAATAATTGTTTTCTTATATTATGCTAATTAAAAATTTATTAATTAAAAAGGAAAAGGAGGAAAAGGTAATTTTCTGCACATGTCAATTTGAGTTTTAAATGAAAAGGGAAAGAGAGAAATTTAAAAGATTTAGGAAACTAGGAAAAAGTGGGAAACATAAAAAGAAAAGGGAAACATAAGGAGAAAAAGAAGAAAGATTAACATGTAAGGTATCTAGCATTTAAGAACTTTCTAAATTGAACTCAACTAGTGAATTAGTGAGGGGGTAAGTCATTAAATTGTGTAAGGGAATATGGGGACACCTAAAAGGGATTCTAGGAATTCTTTTAGGTGGGTGAGGGAAATAAGAGTAATTAAGTAGTTAATGAAATTAATTTAAGGTGCAATGAAGGGGATGGATGACACATGTATAGGGAGGATTTTTATGAATTAAATTATTGAACAATAAATTAAATGAGATTTTGGGGAAGTAAATGACTTATAAACTCTATATAAAGGAGGGATGAGGAGGATGATGGATCTCCTCAGTTACGCGTAATGTTACACTATAGAATTTTAGACTTCACTGACTTAGTTTGTGGGATTTGGGATACCCAGCTCGGTGAGGAGTGGTATCTCGGCCTTGCAAAGCGAGATGGGAGCTAGTTGATCGCTGGTTTAGTGTGTGTGGCCCCTTTGCGGCTCGGGGGGCTAAGGGGGAAGAAGAGTACCCCTAGCGTTGGATGGGAGGTACCGGTGAAGTTTCATTAGTCGACAAGCGGGACCGGCATGGAGTGCCTGGGACAACGACTCAGAGCGGGTGACTTGGGCTATGATACACTTACTCGATTCTGCATGGTAGATTCTTATGATACCTCACACTTCAATTCTGTATGTTTAATTGGGTAAAGAAAATGTTTGAGTTAGCATTTTAATTGATAATTTATTTCCCCTTAGCCTTAATCTCGTTGTTGATTGATTCCCTTGACTTTCGATCCTTGCATGTTGTGACCGCCCTATGGTTTTATTGATTTTGTAATGAGTTTACGCTTCTTACTTCACCCTTGTCCCTAGCTCATCAGTCCTCGCCTGAGCAGTCGACCAGGAGCCGGATTGACGGTCGTCACTTCGGTGTTAATAGACCTATAGATCCTAACACACTGCTTTTCTGTGTGTGGATGATGAGCAAAGGTTGTGTTTTCCGAGTCATCTACCCACCTTGATTGTTCTTGGCTAATTGATTGTCACTACTCTTTCTTGTGCTAAGTAATTCTTCTATTGTTATCCTTCCTATCCGGGAACCATTGATTACCCTCTGCTTTTTTAACTATGTGTTCTACCTTTTTACAACAACATTTTGTTGTTCACTTGACAATGATTTACCATTTACAGTTGGCGAGTTACCCTCTTCTTGGACTGCGACCTTGCCAAGCTTTGGACTGCGAACTTACCATTATGACTGCAAGTCGATTTCATTATGATAGTGTTACCAGTTATTATTTTAACTTGATTTTATAGATCTGCATTTTATTTTATGGCAGGGTTATCAATTTTCTTGTGACAACGTTACCAACAACCTTTAACCCTATTCATTGTACTTAACCCATAGTGACAGAATTTTGAAATATACCTGACTGCGTTCAACACTTTTCTGACTGCGTTTTCGTGGATTGGAAGGTCTACGTTCAAGATATTGAAGGGTTATTCCTGCGGTTTAATTTATTTAATTATCTGCGCTTTGCTTTAATGTATCCCAGCCCCCTTCTGGCTACCTCCTTGATGTATTTAGTAATTGGAGGACGTAGAGCGATTTGATGCTATCACAGTAGTATACAATAATTCACAGTTAAAGTAGCGATTTTATCCACCGTTGGGTTCGCAGCTTCTTTACAGCGTTTTTGTTGTTCGGTGATTGGGTGGCAATGTTTATTCTTTGTAATATTCAGCATTATCTCATGTATAACCTGTCAAATGCACTATCTAATGCACCGCATTATCCTGTCAAATCAACGATGTTGAAGCCATGTTGATGAATGGCACGAAATCTTTTAATCGCCCTTGCATATTATGGTAACTGGTATTGACCTCTCGCATCGATTTCAGCAATTACAAATCTGGACGGTGAGGAAAATATATATGTTTATGTCATTAAAAAGGGTAAGTCTCGGCACCGATTGGTAACCAACTGGACAACGATGGATACCCCAGCGTGTGAGTGAGAAAGAAGAGTGAATCTTTGCGTCTTACTCCCTGCATGCCTACGTCGTTGAGGTAGGTCTCTGTTTATTTTTGAGGAGTCTGAGATCCACTGCGTCTGCGTTTTTAGTAACCCTCAGCTAATTCCTTGCTCTAGAGCGAATTGAAGGCTCTAAACCACCACCTAGACTGTCATTTTGAACGGTGTGATTGTGTTCGACCGCGTATTTATGGGTATGTTTGTTGGTGATTATGGATTTACAGATTCTGTATGTTGGACCACGTTTTTATCTAATCCACAGAATTTCTATTTTTACATCCAGTTGTCATGCCAAGGATGATTTTATCCTGCCAGCGTTTCATTCCTTATTTAGACAGCTATCTTCTAGGTTTGACAGCCCTCATAGCCATTATGATAGCGATTTTGTATTGGAACGACTTTTTACCTGGCAATTGATGCCATAACTCCAGGTCTGGGATTTTAGTTAACTCTTGCTAATTTCATCTTTTTAAATGTTAACCATGGAAAAAATAGTCAGCTCTACATTGTTGGTTTAAATGGATATTTTGATGGTTATGCATCATTTATTTTATTAATGGTTATGCAACATTTATTTTATTTAGTAGCATAGCGTTTAATTGAGATATTAAGACTAGGATGCGACCGAGATATGTAGTATCTAATAGGTGGCAGAGAATTATTGTATAATGGGCAAGATGTAATGAATAATTACCTCAACTAACGTATGCCTGGAGTGATTAGAGCTTGGGGAAAAGTAAAGGTTGTTTGTTGGTCAAGGAAATTAATAACTTGTTGAGCTATGGGATGGTTGGTTATAATAGTTCTCTACTCATAGTGAGACATCATGCTTAATAATTGTGGTTTAGGGTTGTCGTTGAGTCATTTTTAGCGTGCACAATTTTTGAGCGATGTCACCCACGTCCTGTCAACTTGTTGCTGGGGGGCATAGGTGTAGCTTTCTTGACAGTTTTTAGGCCCCTAGCTCGTTGGATTATCTTGAGCCCTTTGCCCAAATAGGTTGTGTTGCGCCAGGTTTATTGTCGCACCTATCACCTAGGGATGGCATGATAACTTGGCCGAAGTCTGTGCTACCTGTTGTGGGCGTTGGTTCGTAGTTGTGGTCGTAGTGCTTGGATTGTACTACCTTCATGCGTTGGTTTTGCATGCATAGAGGTTTTAGATGCTGGCCGTGAGGTCGTTGTGTCGGGATGGGAATGTTGTCCTTAGCTTGTAGGCGTCGTCGTGTTATGTCAGATGGACAGTCATTTCTCTTTGTCGCCTTACGTATGTTCCGCCCTGTTGCTCTCATGCGAGTGTGTGGAGTCATAGTTGTATGTTACCTGATCGACGTGTGTGTGTTCTTCGTCAGGTTGTGTGGTTCAACTGATGTCGTCGTTTCCTTCTTGCCTAAAACACACACACACAAAAACCTGCACTTTCTGCTTCACTTGTAGTCATAACAAAGGGGTCGTTACATTTTCCAACACAAACATAATCTACAAACTTAACAACTCAATATGATACAAATATCACATATAAATATTAACAAACTTATATACAATGGTTTCATATAACAAAATTACAAAGCCAACATCTAGCTCAAGCTACCATTTAGAGTGTGAAATTCATGATTTTCTATATAAAACCCTATATAAAACACTCATTCCAAATCAAACATTGGTATACTATCTATACACTTCTCCTTATTATATGAATATTGTTTAAAAATATATAGAAAACTTTCACATTAAATGCTTCTACTATCCCACATATACACATATTTGACACTAGGGTTTATAGTGGAGAAAACGCCCAATGTGGTAAAATATCTCCACTCTTAATTGGCTATTGTATTCATATTGGAGATTCACTATTTTTTATCTATTGTCTGCTTAGCACTTGTTGTGCATTTATTGTTGTGCTAATGTAGGCATATTTAATTATGCAAGTTGAGTTCCATGTATAGTGACATGTAATAAAGACGTAATACCATTATCAAAATTAATATGAGCGAGTGTATTTTCTACAACTTGAATGTTTACTTGTGTATAGCATACCCATTAATCTTATCAGTACCATATAAACAAACATAGTTTGGGGAAGATTATTAGAAACCTGATTTCAACTATTTAATTATAGACAAGCATATATTTTTGAGTTCAACCATTTTTAGTAGATAATAATGGAGTAGCGACCTCCTTTCTGTCTTCTTTTCATTGCTGGACATCGCAAATCATTTTTTCTCTATATTTTGAAAACTTAAAGTTCTTAACTTTATATTTCCCAAATATGAAAGCTCCAACTCATCGGTGGTCTTTTGTTTTGTTCATTTCCATGCATTGTCATCTCTTTGTTTGCTTAATGCTAGTTCATATTGAAACCCTAAGCTAAAAATTAGTCATTGCTTCTCCTTGTTAAACATTTTGTTTTCACTAATATCCAATCAAAGAATTCAATCACCATCAAATTTAAATGCAAAGGTATTTTTTGATAGCCACACGTACCTTTTTCCTCCTCAATCACCGCATATTTTAGGCACCATGCAGAATAAATCCATTTTGAAACCCTTGAAACCCCCGTTGATTAAGATTGGTTGTCATTGATGTCAACCCTTGAAGAAAGACCTGTAGCACAAAGGTTTGGGTAATGGACCCAATATTGTTTGATGTAAATATCAATCATCATTATTTTATCATGGTTGATAAGAAGTAAATATGGATCAACTCCAAAGTGGTCCCCTTATGGTGAAATCCCTCATAGGAAGACGTTTTGCGGAGTAAGAGAACCCATGATTAATTGTGGAATAATGAGATGAAGGAAAGTGAATTTGTCAGGGAAACTATCCTAGATGGATAGTGTTTGTCATTCCATTTTCGATGGTATGTAGAACGTCACATAACTCCTCACGGTTAGAGAGTTATGACCATGTGAAGTT
>JZKD02S1665415.1:103592-121686 GCA_000966675.3 Picea glauca | reverse complement strand
AAATTAGAAGTGGGTTAACCCTAAAATAAGGAAAGTGGGCCAAGTGACCTAGAAGATGTTTTTAAGGAAGCTACTTGGAGAGTATAAATAAGAGGAAAGGCTCTCTCATTTCAATCACACTTGAGTATATTGAATATCTATAGGTGTATGAGGTAACCAAGGATATCTAAGCCGAAATGCTGAGGGAAGGTGAAGAAAAGAAGGCCGAAATGCAAGGAAGGATAAATTCGTTTGATGGTGTTTTCTAAGGTATGTTATTTACATATCATCTCATCATTTTTGCTATAAACTTTTTTATATAATGATTCAGACCATGAAATTTCTATGCCATTGAGAAAACATATCCAAGTATTTGTGCTAACAAATTCATATTGTGGGTCACTGCATTTTTGGAGTTACACTCTGTGGAAAATAGGGTTTGTGGCTAGTCCTGAAACTAGTCAGAAACAAGTGTTTCGAGTAAAAATGTCGTAACTTATTCATAACATATCCAAATTCAGTGAAACTAAATGTGTTGGTTATTTTATAGTCTGTTGTATGTTGTGTAACAATTTCATATCATTTCAACAAATATTCCGTGCAGGGAATTCTCTACATTTTCTCTCTCTAGAATAATACATAATTCAGAAAGGTATGCCATTTTTTCTATAACCCCTTTTCTGAGAGGTTCCAAGTAGTGAAACTTGGAGGAATTGCATAAAACACACTGAAGAACATTTTTTATTAGTTTCATATATTTATACATTACATGTACAAAGTTATGATTACTTCAAGTTAGGGTTCTTGACTAATCCAAAACTAGGCATGTGAGACTAAAGAAAAGTTTGATGAAAATTCTAGTCTCTTGTTGTTAAAGTTAAATAAGGTTTGTAGGAATGTGATTATATACACTAGGTCTATTATAGAGCTACAAATCAGATTTGGATGATGAAATTGATGAGGGATTTTGGTTGAGGTACATGTTGAGTACATGGTTGAGACAAGTAGTTGACGAGTTGGCACATACATGAGGTGTATAGTTGATGATGTTGGTACATATTGATGAGTCATAGTTGATGAGTAGTTGACACACATGATTGGTACATAATTGGTACATGGTTGTATGCACTTGTTTATGGTACAAGTTGATTACAGGTTGTTTGGTACAGGTTGGTGCATGGTTGATGCACTTGTTTATGCTATAGGTTGATTACAGGTTGGTGCATGGTTGATGGACTTTTTATGGTGCATGTTGAGGTACAGGTTGATGCATGGTTCAGATTTATTGGTACAAGTTTACATCATTATATCTCGCAGTGATAATGTGACAGTGGTTCCATCATTCTACTTCTACTTCAGGGTGGTGGGACGGGGCAAGGACAGGTGGTTGTAGCCACCTTCCAGTTGTAGCCGGAGAACATACAAGGTTGTAGCCAGAGAATTAGGGAGTTGGATCTTCCGTCAGGTTGTAACCTGAGAAACTAGGGGGTTGGATCCTCCTTCCAGTTGCAGTTGGAAAACAAGGGAAGTTGGTGCTTCCAATAAATGTAATTCTTCAAGACATATAAGAAAAAACATTATGTGGTTTTATCCCAATTTGGGTTTTCACATAAAACACTGGTGTACTTTGTATGTGTATGATTGTTCATTTGTTCATTTCTTATTTTCTCTACAGTTATTGGATGATAATTCTTCATTGATATAACACTTGGATTATATATGATTGTGTACATTAAATATATTGTAAAAGGATGTTTCCCCCTTGAAGTGAATTATTATTCATTGATTTTTTATCATTCTCAAGGTGTTGGTTTATATAATCCATCCATACGATGGTTCCATTCTCACTATGATTTGTTCTATTGAATGACACATTGTTCTATAAAGACACCTCTTTGAAGTATTTTAACATCAATGGGGTATGCATGCACATCTTCTTTACTATCTGGAGCTATTCAAATTACCATATTGTTAATTTCTTCTACTATATGATCTTGGCATTTGGTATAGTCCAAAAATAAACCTTATATTATCTATTGGATTCATTCTTTCTAGTTGTTGGATTGGTTCACAAGGAAAAGAACAATAACGATGTCGAACACTTAGTTGTTTCAAACTTGGGATACAAGCTATGTTAGAACTTAGTAGATATATGGTGTATCGAGGCTATAGAGGTTTCAAGATATTAAGTATAAAGGTTTAACACTTGCAAAGATCAGGGGGACAATTTTACTTAACAAAAATGCATGCATGATTTTACTCAATAAAAACGTGTGTCTGATATTGAAAAACCATCCTAGCTATATTTGCGAACTAATAATTTAAGCAAGGAGGTGATAGAGAAAAATCACAATGGACCACCAATAATATTTATCATAAATAATGTCATCCATGTTGAGAACCCAATGGTGTCTTCATTAACTAGTTGTTGAAGTCACCTTATTTGAAGGTCAAATTGGAACACCATTTGAATGTTTTGATTGCTAGGCATGGTTCTCAAGGTCATAGACATGGTTCTAGGAGGAAATAGTTGTATCGAGCCCTACAATAGTGTTGACTAGTATAATTGACATGTCGAGTAGGTAAGGGAAAACAATCAATGGCAAGCCCTAATTAGGCTCACTCTAGTTTGAGATGGAAAACTCCAACGAATATGTAGGCTGAGTTGCCACTAAAGGGCTTTCAATTTCAAAATTGGGGACAAATTATCCTCCATGGAATTTTAATTAAAACTTAACTTACTTATCTAAAACCAAATTAAAAACATATATTCTAATCTAATAGTATTCTATCCCCATCAAGAGAAAATCTAACAAAATGGACACAACATGAAATAATATCACTAACTCCACAATTAGTTCATGTAAATTAGTAATATATTTAGGACATTAAGGTTATAGATTAAATATCAAGTAGTTGCATATTATACATGCAACATTACTTATGTATCCATTATAAATCATAAAAGCATAAGCATCTCAAATAACATACACAAAAGTAGTTCATATGGTATTAATTCAAGAAACTTATGAAACAAAAGCATATGAAAAATAGTGCCATACACATTCATAACTTAAAAACTTCATTATTTTCTTTGTATTCATAAATCATAAAAGCATAAGCATCTCAAATAACATACACAAAAGTAATTCATATGGTATTAATTCAAGAAGCTTATGAAACAAAAACATATGAAGAATAGTGCCATACACATTCATAACTTAAAAACTTCCTTCTTTTCTTTGTATTCATAGAAATAATAGTATCATCTATTCATACAATGCGAAAAACTACCCCTTCCTACAACGCGTCCTCTTTTATAAAACAAGAGGGACTCTTCAGTTCCTAGGACTGTTCATCTTTCACTATTTTTTCTTATCTATGCTCCTACTGCTAATTACAATTTCAGGGCACTATTATACAATATCAAAATACAAAATTCAAGAATATTTCTTGGATGTTATATTTTCCTTGTATGATTTCCATAACTCATAATTCCCAAGGATATATTCTATTCTATTCAACTTCATCTTTTTCACTTGTATCTCTCCATCACATATTCTTGTAGCTACTTATTTTTAATGTCCTTTTGAATGCTCTTGATATAATAATTTGTAGGATTAGTCATTTGATTGGATTTATAAGGTATTCATTCAAGATGTACCTATTGGCGTATTTGATCTAATTGATTGCTTACTTATTGGGATCTCAATTTTCTTCCACCTCTTTAATTCTTAATTCGCTTGGGTCTGCTTCATCTAACTTGCTCATGACTCCCATCTCAATTTATCCTATTAAGTTATCTGAATAATCCCAAATCCTATTGCAAACTTTGGTAGTAATATCCCAAGTTTCTCAAACCTCTTCAAATATGGCCTTCAGGAAGTTGAATTATCAGGTCCTTCATATGCTATATTTTAATCTTGACTTCATCTCTCTTTTACCTCATTCTAGTTCCACTTGCATGCTCCTTTGTTAGTTATTAAACTATTTGACAATGAATTGGCTCTTAGGATTAATAAAATATGTTTTATTTATTTTTCAATCGATCATATTAGAATGTTTGATTAAGTTTCTTTCAATTCTAAAATATATGCCTAACCTATGGTATGAAGTGCAGAAACCTTCCTTAGATCAATAAGGAAAGATCCATACATTCACAACATTGGTTGTATTTGAACAGGAAATTTGACCATGTGGAAAATCTTATGGTTCATCGCCATTACTCTATTTTTCCATTTTTGGGAGCTGTTGGAATTGTTACTTCTACAGGTAACCACTTCCATGGATCGTGGGTCTCATTTAGAGCACATTTGGATGGGAACCGTGCTTCCCATTTGTTTTTTGGGCATCATGGGCATACCATATATTATTTTCATTGTTTTCATTGGGTTTCTCTTTATCCACGTTGTGCACATGAGCATGGATGGATCCCTTTCATTCATTGGATCGAGTTGGGAATATATATTTAGTTTTTACTATGTTTAGCTAGTTATTTCTTCTTACTATCTAGTTTATTTTCATGGGATTCGACCCACTATCATATATATATATATATATAGCCCAAGAGGAAAGGGGACATAGACATTATGTTGATGGAATGAACCTATGAAACTCTGTTATTTTCTAAACACAATTTTCTATTGGAATAAAATCCAGTTCATGTTTACTTTGTTGTTCATGTTATGATTGTGGGTATTGATATACTCTAAGGAATTTGGCACCTGGAAGAAGAGCCCTCTCCCAAGGTACCAAACTTCCCAAACATTTTTATGTTTCAAATAATTTTTTTATATGCATGTTCCTAGATTAGATGAATGGTTAAGTATTGAGTGTGTTTCGGATTTAATATTTAATGACAGAGGAAATTTTTAACTGTGGGTTGCTTAAATTCATATTATTATCATTCCTCTATATGTTTTTTTAGTTACAATCCCATGGGTAGTTGTTGAATTGTATCCTTGCTCATATTCCATCTTAGAGCTTGCAAGCATATTTAATAATATATATCAGTTGTATTTGGTAATATTTTACTTGTATTTAATTTGGTTTATAGATCAGTTTTGCGATTGAGTACTGATGCAGAAGCATCGTAAGGGCGTGCAAGCATAGCCAACAACGAGACAACACGAAGATAAGAGACAGTTGGAAAAGAATCGAGCACATTTTTTGAAAATGTTTTGAAATATTAATGAAGTCATTAAGTGGAGGCATGCTTGTATTATTGTAAAAGGACCTTGAGTGATCCACTCTCGTCCATAGTAGATAGGAGCATTTATGTGTAATGAATGTAAGTAGATAGAATTTAATTCCAGATTAGATAGTTTTAGAGAGCAAGAGGGAAACAGGATATAGACACCCTCATTGTATAGTTGTAACATGATTTTCAAGACAGAGCAGAGAAGAGAAGAAGCAGAGAGCCGTGTAGAAGAATTCCATGTACAGAAGTTTTGGATTAATACAAAAAAAAAATCCTTGATTCAAACTCATGGTTCTCATATATTCTCTGTGTATGCATTATTGAATGTTATGCTCATGAATGTTTTACTCTTTCTGTCATGTATTTTCTGTTTATGCCATGTGTGTATGATTTCTTGTTAAATGTTTGAAATCTGGGAGGGAGAGTAAGGAATGAGTTTCAATTGTTTCTATGCCTGAGTGAGTAAAAATCCTACAAGGAGTGCAATGAAGTTTGTCCACAAGAAGTGCATTGACAGAAGTCAGAGTTCATTTCTGAAAGCTCGGGAGGGATACCAATTGTTCTCATTCTCGCAGATGTGCAAGTTGAGCACAAGAGCCGTGCAAGGTGTGCATGGGCCAAGTAAAGTCTCAGAGTTTGCGAACCTGAGACATTCTTGAAGGACTACTGTTGTAGGGAGTGCCTAGAGTTGAAGGACTTCAATTCTTTTAAGTAATTAAAGGATTCACCATAAGGAGTGCATGCGGGAATCTTGTTTAAGACTCGGAGTTGGAGAAATCTCAGGAGGGATAGGGTCTTCATAGTTGTCAAAGAAAATCACAGAAGGTTGGCACCTTGAGGCATTGAAAGGAGGCATAGCAAGTTTGTGTTGCAAGTGGGTAAGTTCCGTGGAGAAATACTTGGTTGAATTTGCAGGATTTGTCCAAGAAGAAACGGACGGTCGGAATTCTTTGAGAAGAATTCGCGAAGTCACAAGAGCCATCAGATCTTGTAGAGAAGGAGGTACATTATGACGACCTTTCCTCAAGAATAAGCTCAGAAGAAATCAGGGTCGTAGGATCCAAGTCAGCCAGGGTCGTTAGATCACTCGTGAAATCTCATTACAGGGTTTCGTGAGTTGAAGGGTCAAAATTTTTTCATCAAGGTTCACGAAGTCACAAAAGGTGAGTAGCGAAGCGGTGAGTGGATCAGATCCGTCCATCTGGGGAGGATAGGTGGTAGAGATCTAGAGATCTCATGAACTCGGAGGTTCACAAGGTGAGAGCCCAAAGGTTGGGTACTCTAGGTTTTGAAAGGTGAAGTCCCAAAAGGGAGAGAAGTTTCGTTGTGGGACCGCGTGGATGACATGTCGAAATTCGACAGTTCGGTGCTTAGGCTTATCGGAGGTTCGGGTCTCGACATTTGAAGAGTTGAGAGTTTAGAAGGAGAAGTCGCGAGGTCGCAAGCTGCGATAAGGAGTATTGAGGAGTTTGGGATATCGACATTTCGGGTGTCGTGATACAAAGGAGACAACATTTGGGGGAGCGAAGTCGTGAAGTGCGAAGTGGAGTGTAAGGAACAAAAGGCAGAATCGCAAGGTGGGCCCGTGGAATAGATAGGTGGACACGCATTGTTCATTGAAGAGAGTTAACACCCCGTTGGATTTTCGTGTCTCAGGGGTTCGTAAGATAAGGGGATGGAAGTCCAACCTTTCGACCTGTGAAGTGGCAAAAGGCGAGAAGCGCTAGTAGGAAGCCTAGCCGATGGTCACACGCGGAGGGCGCTGATAGCAGGGATCTATACCCATATCGACATTTCGGGTATCGTGAGTTTGGGAAGGAAGAGTCGAGAGTCTCGACTCATGAACTCGTGAGTGGCAGGTTGTGACAAGAACCTTTCAGTTTAGGCCTTGGTCATAGCCGATGGTCATGCGAAGAAGGGGGATCTTGCACCTAGTGTCGTTTGTGCTAGGGAAGATTCCAAAAGGACCTATGGATCAAAAGAGAGAAAAATCGAGTAGGGAATTGAAAGAGTCGATCTGGCTCAAAGGGAAACGAAGAACGATCCTGTAAGCAGATCCTCAACCTAAGGGCTGAGTGAATCTGCACCATCTGGTATCAGAGCCTGATTCTTGTTTGTATATTTCAGGCAGGAAAAGCGAGAAGGAATTTTAGACATGCTGCCGAGGAGAAGAGACAGGAAAACACCCAATCCGCCAGAGGAAAGGGAAATGCCAGAAGGAAGGGGCAGGCAGGTGCAGAATCCAAAAGTGGAAAGAGATCTGCATGACATTCGTGCCAGACTCATGGAAGTGGAAATAAAACAAAGGCACACAACTAATATTGGAGATGTCGGTGAGTCTGAAAGCGAAGATGACGCTAGACATGAAGAAGAAGAAATTGCAGTAGAATATGCAACAAATGAATGCTTGATTAGAGTTGTTGCAAGAATGAGTGCAAGAGCCAAAATGGACATTCCAGTTTATGAGGGAAACTTGAATGCTGAAGAGCTTCTAGACTTGATTAGAGCTCTGGACACATATTTTGACTATGAAGATGTCGAAGAAGATAAGAAGGTCAAACATGTTGTCACGATACTTAAAGGACATGCAGCATTGTGGTGGGATGAACTGGAAGCTGACAGATGTTGCAAAGGTAAGCAGAAAATCAAGAGTTGGGATCGGATGATTGCAAAGATGAAAGAGAAATTCATTCCTAGGGATTATCAAACTTCTCTGTTTCAAGGACTGCAGAATTTGAGACAGAAGCTGATGATAGTGAAGGAGTACACTGAAGAGTTCTACAGGCTGAACATCAGAGTAGGTCATTGTGAAAGTAATGATGAAAATGTTGTCAGGTATATGAATGGCCTGAGATACGAAATTCAGGATGAGATGAGCACGATGACCATCTGAACAGTGGAAGATGCTTATCAAATGGCTCTAAAGGTGGAAGAGAAGCTGAGCCAAAAAACAAGGTCAAATAGATCGAGGCAGAAGTCAAGACAGGGGAAAATCAGTCGTCCAAGATAGAAATCAGAAGCCTAAGGAAGAATGGAAGAAACCTTAGATTGAGAGAGGTGGAAGCTCACAGAAAGGGCAATATGATGGAAAGAGAAGGCAGTATGTTGATAAGAGAGGAGAGTATGTTGATAACAACATTTTTTCTCATACTAGAGGTCGAGGAAGAGGAAGAGGTGGAGTGATAAAATGCTTCATGTGCGGAAAGGTCAGACACAAGTCTTATGAATGTCCAGACAAGAAGAAAGAGGAAGGAGAGACTCACATTGAAAAATCAAAAAGGCGAAATGTTGAGGTAGAAGATGTTGAAGGCAGAAGATTGTTGATGATGCAAAAATATCTTTTGACACCAGAGAATGAGGTGGAGAATTCAGTCCAAAGAAACAAACTTTTTCGGACTGCGTGCAAAACCAAAGACTGGAAATGTAAAGTTATTGTAGATAGTGGTAGCATGGATAATCTCATTTCAACAGAGATGGTAGAAAAACTGGAGCTAGAGACGATTGATCATCCAAGCCCATACAAAGTTTCATGGTTGCAAAAAGGACATCAGGTAAATGTCACTAAGCAATGTTTAGTTGAGTTTAAAATAGGAGCGTATAAAGATGAAATACTCTGTAATGTTATTCCTATGGATGTTTTTCATCTATTGTTGGGTAGACCATGGCAATATGACAGGAATGTGATTCATAACGGGAGAATGAACACATACACCCTAGAGAAAAATGGGAGAACTCACATGTTGTTGTTGATTAAGGACAAAGAGGTGAAACCTGAAGTAAGCAACATTGTACTTCTCATGAGTGGGAAGGAACTTCTTAAAAAGGTTAAGAATAAGGAGGAACCACAATTCATTGTGGTCAAGAAGCCTAAAATTATTTTAACTAGTACAAGGGTAGATGATTTACCGGAAGAAGTTCAGAAACTGTTGGAAGAATTTGCTAACATAGTAGTGGACGAACTACCTCGTTCATTTCCACTGATCAGAAGTGTGAGTCATCACATTGATCTCATACCTGGAGCTAGTTTACCAAACAAAGTAGCGTGCAGGTTAACGCCACAGGAGAATGAAGAAGTAGAAAGACAGGTCTAGGACTTAATGGACAAAGGGTTGGTTAGAGAAAGCTTGAGTTTGTGTGTTGTTCTGACAGTACTCAGCCCAAAGAAAGACAGAGGCTGGAGGATGTGTACTAACTCAAGAGAAATTAATAAGATAACCATCATGTACAAATTTTCATTGCCAAGGATGGATTATTTGAGTGGAACCAAAAAAATTTCGAAGATTGATTTGAAAAGTGGTTATCACCAAATCCGCATGAGGGAAGGTGACGAATGGAAGACAACATTCAAAACTAATGAAGGGTTATACGAATGGATTGTCATGCCATTTGGTTTAACAAACGTGTCAAGTAATTTCATGAGATTGATGAATGAAGTCATGAAGGATTTCATTGGAAAATTTGTCATTGTGTATCTTGATGACATACTGATTTTCAGTAAAACAAAGGCAGAGCATATGAAACATTTGGCTACAGGGATGAAGAGGTTACAGCAAGAGAAGATGTTGATAAACATGAAGAAATCCTAATTCATGAAGACATAGCTCATTTATTTGGGGTTTGTTATTTCTGCAGATAAGTTGAGGATGGATCCAGATAAGGTGGAGGTAATCAAGAATTGGCCATCACCAAAGAATATCTTTGAAGTTCGAAGTTTTCATGGATTGGCTAGTTTCTACCGAAAATTCATTAGGAATTTCAGTGGAATTAGTGCACCGATGATGGACACAGTGAAGAAGAAACACAAATCTTTTCACTGGACGAAAGAGGTTGAGAAAAGCTTCAATTTACTGAAAAAGGAAAATTACGGAACAACCAATTCTGGTGTTGCTTGATTTCCAAAAGACATTTCAAGTAAAATGTGATGCAAGTGGATTTGTAATAGGGGCAGTCTTGAGTCAAGAAGACAAGCTGATAACATATTTCAACGAGAATCTGAATGAAGACAAGATAAAATACTCTACGTATGATAAGGAATTCTATGCTATTATTCAGGCATTGAAAAAATGGAGACATTATTTAATTCCTAAGGAGTTTGTCTTGTATAGTGATAGTCATGCATTGCAATTTGTGACTCAACAGGAGAAGTTGAATCAAAGACATGTTAAATGGGTTGAATATATGCAAAATTTCACTTTTGTGATTAAACATATTTCTAGAACTGCTAACAAAGTTGTTGATTCTTTGAGTAGGAAATGTTTGCTATTGCAGGAGTTCAGAGTCAAAACATTGGGCTTTGATGATCTCAAGGACATGTACAGAGATGATCCAGATTTTAAAGAGGTGTATGGCAACTAAGAATCCAATTCTCAAGGATAGAAGCCAATGGGAAGAATACATGATCTAGGAAGGATTATTGTTTAAAGGTAATCAACTTTGTATTCCAAAATGCTCCATGAGGGAGAATTTGTTGAAGGAGAAACATAGTGGAGTATTGGCCAAACATTTCGATCATGACAAGGCGTTCGCAAAGTTGAATGAGTCATATTTTTAGCTAGGAATGTGAGTATACGTCAAAAGATTCCTGGACAGATGTAGAATTTGTCAACATTCAAAAGGAAAGAGGAAAAATGCAGGTTTTTATCAACCATTACCCATACCTGGGAGGCCGTGGGATGCAGTTAGCATGGACTTCATATTGGGGTTGCCAAGAACACAAAGAGGGTTTGAATCAATCTTTTTGGTAGTGGATAGATTTTCCAAAATGGCACATTTCATTCCATGTCAGAAAACCAGTGACGCAACTCACATTGCGAACCTATTTTTCAAAGAAGTCATTCAACTTCACAGCTTACCAAGGAGCATAGTTTCAAATTGTGACACTAAGTTCGTACGACACTTCTGGAGAACCTTATGGAAGAAGTTGGGAACAAACTTGTCGTTTAGTTCATCTTATCATCCTCAGACAGATGGACATACAAAAGTCATGAACAGGAGTTTGGGAGACTTGCTGAGGAGCTTGGTGACAAAACACCACGGTCAGTGGGACAACATATTACCACAAGCGGAGTTTTATTATAACGACTTGCTTAATAGGAGGAAAGATTCCATTTCAAATTGTTTATGCCATGCAACCGAGAGTAATTTATGAGCTGAGGGATTCAGAACATATTGCGACTAGGAGCGCTAGTGCAGAAGATTTCATAGAGGCGATGAAGGAACTTCATAGCCAGGTGAAGGAACGATTGCAGAGCTCGAACCAAGAATATAAGTGGAGAGAAGATCAACACAAGAGACAACTTCAGTTCGAAGTTGGTTATTTGATCCTTGCACATTTGATAAAGGAAATGTTCTCGAGTGGAACATATAATAAACTGAAGATGAAGAAAATCGGACCATGTAAGGTCTTGAAGAAATTTGGGGCGAATGCATATGAGATTTAATTACCCGATGGGATCGAAATTTCTTCGATATTCAATGTCTCAGATTTGTACCCTTATAAAGTTGAGGAAGAAGAAGCAGGTAGTGAACAACCAGATATTCAGTGGACAAAACAAATGCCAATCGCAGAAAATCCGCAGATGGAGCGCATACTGGATGAAAGAGTTGGTAAGAGGACCAGGCGAAAGCAATACTTTGAATACTTGGTCAAGTGGAAGGGCCATCCAGTTGACGATGCTAGCTGGGATAACGGAGAAAAAATCTAGAAGAATGGATAGACCATGCACGAGCTCATGGACAGGAGCCCATGAAAATTTTCAAGCGAGGGAGTATGATGCAGGAGCATCGTAAGGGCGTGCAAGCATAGCCAACAGTGAGATAGCGCGAAGATAAGAGATAGCTAGAAAAGCACCGACCACATATTTTGAAAATGATTTGAAATATTAATGAAGTCATTAAGTGGAGGCATGCTTGTATTATTGTAAAAGGACCTTGAGCAATCCGCTCTCATCCATAGTAGATAGGATCCTTTATGTGTAATGAATGTAGGTAGATAGAATTTAATTCTAGATTAGACAGTTTTAGAGTGCAAGAGGGAAATGAGATATAGACACCCTCATTGTGTAGTTGTAACATGATTGGCAAGACAGAGTAGAGAAGAGAAGAAGCAGAGAGTTGTGTAGAAGAATTCCATGTACAAAAGTTATGGATTAATACAAAAAAAAATCCTTGATTCAGACTCATGGTTCTCATATATTCTCTGTGTATCCATTGTTGAATGTTATTCTCATGAATGTTTTACTCTTTCTGTCATGTGTTTTCTGTTTATGCCATGTGTGTATGATTTCTTGTTAAATGTTTGAAATCTGGGAGGGAGAGTAAGGAATGAGTTTCAATTGTTTCTCTGCCTGAGTGAGTAAAATTCCTACAAGGAGTGCAGTGAAGTTTGTCCGCAAGGAGTGCATTGACAGAAGTCAGAGTTCATCTCTGAAAGCTCAGGAGGGATAACAATTGTTCTCATTATCATAGAAGTGAAAGTTGAGCACAGGAGTCGTGCAAGGTGTGCGCAGGCCAAGTAAAGTCTCAAAGTTTGTGAACTTGAGAAATTGTTGAAGGAGTACTGTTGCAGGGAGTGCGCAGAGTTGAAGGACTTCAATTCTTTGAAGTAATTGAAGGATTCACCGTAAGGAGTGCATGTGGGAGTCTTCTTTAAGACTCAGAGTTGGAGAAAGCTGAGGAGGGATAGGGTCTTCATAGTTGTCAAAGCAAATCAGAGAAGGTTGGTGTCTTTAGTCGTTCAAAGGAGGCATAGCAAGTTTGCGTTGCAGGCGGGTAAGTTCCGCGGAGAAATACTTGGTTAAATTTGCAGGAATTGTCCAGGAAGAAATGGACAATCAGAATTCTTTGAGAAGAATTTGTGAAGTCACAAGAGCCGTCATATCTTGTAGAGAAGCAGGTATGTTAGGGTGAGCTTTCCTCAAGCATAATCTCAGAAGAAATTAGAGCCATAGGATCCAAGTTAGCCAAGGCAGTTGGATTGCTCGCGAAATCTCATTGGGCCATAGGAACCAAGTCAGCCAAGGTCATTGGATCGCTCGCAAAATCTCATTTTGGGGTTTCATGAGTTGAAGGGTCGAAAGTTTTGCATCAAGGTTCATGAAGTCGAGAAAGGCAAGTAGTAAAGCAACGAGTGGATCAAAGTCGTCCATCCGGGGAGGATAGGTGGTAGAGATCTAGAGATCTTGCGAACTCGGAGGTTCGCGAGGTGAGAGCCCAAAGGTTGGGTACTCTAGGTTGCGAAAGGTGAATTCCTGAAAGGGAGAGAAGTTCCGTTGTGGGACCATGTGGACGACGTGTCAAAATTCGGCATGTCGGTGCTTAGGCACATCAGAGTTTCGGGTCTTAGCAGTTGAAGAGTTGAGATATTAGAAGGAGAAGTCATGAGGTCGCGAGCTGCAATAAGGAGTATTGAGGAGTTTGGGATCTCGGCATTTCAGGTGTCATGATACAAAGGAGACAACATTTCGAGGAGAGAAGTCGCGAAGTGAGAAGTGAAGCATAAGGAAAACGTGGTTGAATTGCAAGGTGGGCTCGTGGAATAGACAGGTGGACACGTGTTGTCCATTGAAGAGAGTCAACACCCTGTTGACTTTTTGTGTCTCGAGGGTTCATAAGATAAGGGGACGGAAGTCCAACCTTTCAAGTTGTGAAGTGGTGAAAGGAAAGAAGCACTAGTTGGAAGCCTAGTCGGTGGTCACGTGCGGAGGGCGCTAACAATAGGGAGCTATACCCGTATTGGCATTTCAGGTATCGTGAGTTTGGGAAGGAAGAGTCGAGAGTCTTGACTCATGAACTAATGAGTCGCAAGTTATGACAAGCACCTTTCAGTTTAGGCCTTGGTCATAGCCAGTGGTCACGTGGAGAAGGGGGAGCTTACACCTAGTGTCGTTTGCGCCAGGGAAGCTTCTGAAAGGACCTGTGGATCAAAAGAGAGAAAATTCAAGCAGGGAATTGAAAGAGCCAATCCAGCTCAAAGGGAAATGAAGAACGATCCTATAAGTGGATCCCGACCTGAGGGTCGAGTGACTCTGTACCAAGTACTAATCCAAGAGTTGGAAAGGATGCATCTTGTGCATGTATCTTTATTCCCTGTAATGGCCAAATTAGAACTCAAATATAAAACCCCAAATCATATTTAGAGAATTATCTTGTTACTTTTTGTCCATGCCTTTCAACAAATTTTCCTTTTGATTTCCAAAATTAGAATTAGAATCAATATTTCTCGAACAGCCAATTCAAACCTCCTTCATATTGCAAAATTACTATATGAACCTCATAGTTACTATATGTACCTCATAATTACTATCTTGCAAAATTACTATATGTACCTCGTAATTACTATATGAACCCTAGTTGATAAACTAAGTGATTAAGTGTATTTAATTCACCCATATAAAAAGACTTGTCATTTTTAGTGTTGTTTTTAGGGAGGCACTAAAGGATATGGGTCACTTGTTTTACACTAGAAAATGGGGAAACATTTAGGATAGTTGAAATTTACTTTGTAAAATTTCATTATTAAACTACCTTAGGATGCATGGCTTGAGGAGATAAAAAATCTCATGGACGTGGTACAGTAGAAGCCACCCACAATACTAACCCACGAGAAAGAAAATCAAGAGGAAGAAGAAAACGTCTAGGTTCCTCTGGATCCCAATCTAGAAACAAAAGTGAGAAGATAACATCTAATATCACATAAAGTCCCCCTAAAGTTGACTCTAAATATGACACATTCATAGGCTCTCCTGCTTCTAAATATATTCATCTCGAAGGTTAAGGTTTACATGAGAACCCTATTCAAGAGCCTAGTCACTTAGTTGAATCAAACAAACAATTTTGGGGAGATAATATTTTAGGTATGGAAGAAGAGGTAGAAACCCTAAAATAGAAGGAACCAATTACCCTTGAGTTCCCTATCTAGAAATCTAATGATACAATAAAACTGAAAAACATTCCACCCTCTGCTTTGCCAATATCTCAAGGGTTGCCTAGTCAAAATCCATACACCTTTGTCTTTCAATTTGATGTCCTTTTTCCAGAGCTATGATTACTCCTCAGACACCCAAAAACACACATTGTTCCCGACCACTTTGAAAGAAGCATCATTGTGTTGGTCCATGGTGCTCGAGGGAAACTCTATCAATACTTGGGATGAAATGACACAAAAATTCTTGAAGAATACCAAGACCATCGTAAGGTAAGGGACATCGGGAAAGAAATCTTCAAGATTCCACAGAAAGAGGAAAAAATACTAGAAGACTATGTTGAAAGGTTTCAATATAATATGCAGAGGAAAAGGAAGAATCCATTGGATCCTTAAAATTTGTGTATCATTATCCTCTAAGGAATTAGGGATGATTGCATATATATCCGAAATATTATGGGAGCCATAGATGTCTCCAAGTTAACATATGATGATATCTGTGAGCTTTGTAAGTGTTATTTACGAGGGACCTACAAACCTAGAAGAGGCATTTGAGACATAGTCTGAAAGGTCACTAAGTGATCCAATGGAGGAGGTGTGACCAAAGATAAGATAGGTAACATGTTTGATAAATTTAAAACTGATATTCTTATCATACTCAACTCCTAGCTAGACACATTACAAGATAAGAGGAATAAGGAGGAGGTTGATTTAGCATTAGACATCATCTTCTCTAGGTGTTGCAAGAATCATTTCCTGTGAGAATGTCCCCTAGATAACATTGAAGTCTGTGGGATATGTGAAAAAAACCACATCACTAAATATTGTCCCTCCCTACATGAGATTAAGTACACCAAGGGTCTAATGGGGAAACTGAACAATTTTTTTTTGTATCCCAGAAATGTGCATGGCCACCAGGACCACTAGGCATGGCATAGGAATCAACTCAATACTTTGTCCCATACTAATATCCACCCCAAAGTTGGTATCCACCCATGCCCTGGAAACAATCATCTCATCAAGCTTAGAATCAACTATGGCAATAGAGTTGGAGATTACATACATCTTTTGGGAATCCACTACAACAACCCACACTTCATCCACACCCTTTGATGAATCATCAACAACATTTACAGTTACCATTCAGCCCTCCACCTCAAATACCTCCAAAAATTCATTCCCAATCCATTCCTAACCTGAATAATAATGTTTCTTATCCCACCTGCAATGTTGAGGTACCTCCTTTTCCAACTTAGTTTGTATCTTATGTGGATTGTGATGATATAAATTTATGTTCAAGGAAGGTAGTCAATAACCCAAGCTCACCTTTCATCCAGGAACATGATGACGAGGATAAGGAACATGATCTAGGAAACCAACATCCCTCCCCAGTCTCACAACCATCCACTTTGGAGCCATTTTATCAGTAAAAACCCCTTGAAACTATTATGGCCCCACCTTACCCTAAGAGATTAACCATAGACAAATCACCAAGAAAATATGATTTTGATCTCTTAGGAAAATTAAAAAATGTATTTGTTAATCACCCTTTGTTCCAAACAATCAAGGATGTCCTGATAGATGCCAAATTTGTTAAGGAGTTATGTTTAAGAAATCCAGGGAGGAATAAAAAGGATCCCCCAACTATTCAAGTTATTCGGAAAATTACATATTTGATGTTAGGGAAGGTATTCATGACTAAATATCTAGACCCGAGAAGTCCAGTGGTCAAGGTCCATATTAACAATATATTGATTCCAAACACTCTCATTGAATTAGGGAGCACAATTAACATTATGACGAGGGAGACGGAGAAAATTTAGTTGACCAATATTTGACCAACCCCTACTATCCCCAAACTAGCTAATAGATCCACAATTAAATCAAAATTTATAGTAGATAATGTTATAGCTTTTGTTGATTCTTAGGAGCATTCAATAGATTCCATGATTCTGCAACCAAAAGATAACTTAGGTGGGTATCTACTAATATTGGGCTGACCTTGGTTAGCCACAATAGATGTAATAGCCCTTTCACTCACTACTATGTAGGTGTTACTACGCGGAATAACAACATTCTCACTAATAATTAATCACATGCATTTAAAACAAGTTAAACACATTCAACACAGAGTATTCATACGAATTACTACCATAATCAACAATCAATGCTATTTAATATTAATTCATATACACAACAGAATTCACGATAACATAAGCAACACAGTCATGCAAAACATGATTAAAGCATAATCAAGTACTTATCTTTGAAATAGTGGCAGTTCCATCAACCAATTTCAAGCCTTCCATGAACCTCTGCAAAATACCAGATATATAAAATATGCAGAACAAAAATAAAATTCTAGAAATGGCAGAATAAGAATAAAACATCCAGCATAATCTTCACAATACACATAAATGATATATGAAATAGCAATAGAAATAGCACTTTAATTCGGAAAGCAGTGTTCACATGCCTCTTTGAGGGGGCAACCTCCAGTTGAGCAACGCTCTGTTACAATAATCTCCAAGCTAGGGTTCTCATACCCTCAACCCTTATTTATACTAAATATGTCTATTAAGAGAAGCATCTACAGGAAGATCCTTCTAGAAGTAGAAGCTTCTATTAGGTCTTCTTACATATGCCTTATTCTATTTTATTGAAAGGCCTTATTAATATTGACCTTTATTACATTCGAATACATTGATCTACCTATGTGCGGGTTAGGACCTTAACATGTCCACCCCCTTAAAAGAAGCCTTGTCCTCAAGGCTTGAGATGTGGAAACTGTTGCAGAATGGTAGCTGGTTCCCAAGTGGCATTTGTTGGAGTCATATCTTTCCACTGTACTAGCACTTACTTGATGGTTTTCTGACGTAGGCGATGCTCACGCTGGTCCAAAACTGCTTCTGGCTGTAGCCAAATGGATCCTTCTTCAGCTAACTCTAGAAGGTTGGTTTGAATTTGGCACCTGGTTCCAATCACCTTCTTCA